>JANAVB010011520.1:295000-296658 GCA_029216955.1 Iris pallida
TTTTTAGACCAAAAGTCAACTATGGGTCAACACTTTACCCAATTTAGTCCCAAATTCGTTAAACTTGAGCAGTTGACCAAAAGTCAACTATTAATCACCATTGACCTAGGGTGACCTAGAGTTGACCTAGAGTTGACCAGAGTTGACCCGTTGACCAAAAGTCAACGGTAAGCCAATTTTTGACCTAGTTGATTCGGATTAACTCCCAATGTTCTCCTATGACCAAGGTAGACCTAACTAGACCTGTTTGACTAGTATGACTTTGTTAGGCCTAATATGACTTAGATTAACCTGTACCATCTAGTTTGACCTTGTTGACCTAGTGACTTAGTTGACGTGTCTTGACCTATTTGATCAGTATGACTTAATTTTACTTCCAAACCATTATATTGATACAGTATTCCATCTATAGGTCCTTGAGGCACTGATCTTGGACTCAATCGATTATCCATCACAGTATAGGTGAGTACATTCTATGATATATTTCTGTTTAGATATCGTCTTTGTTTCTAGTATTTAGTGTAGATTATCCTTGCTCTTGACACATTTCACACGGATTGATATTTGTCTGGATCCCGTATAAGATGTTATTCCTCTTATATATGGTATACACTGGGCAAGTCTTCATGTTTATTGTTCAGGTATAGATACGATTCCTGCGTAGGCTCGCGACCTCCTCAGAGAATAGTATCATGACGTGTCATGACTGGATCCACTATATTAGTCAGGGATGGGGTGTTAGGTATATATGTGATCAATACCCCATAGTATTATATTGTATCATTATTGTATCACTATAGTATTCTCATGTATAGTGTTAATTATACACTCACGTATGATTAGCCAGACCAAAAACTTTGTATCAAGTTCTAAGCCGATCACATGTTGAAACTAATACTAAAACTCACATAGATATAGTTCCAGATTATTGTACATGATTATACTGTTTTCCTGTTCTTACATTCGATTACAGCCTTGACATGCCTTACCATGATTCATGTACACATTTATTCGTAGATTCTCTATTTACTGCTACATTTTCAATATCGTCTAACTAGATTGTTATTTGAGATTTGTGCTCGTTCCATCCTGACTGGATATGTGACAAAATTTTACAGATTGTGGCGAGGAGGATTGTCCTACCTACTACGGTCCGGTGACGTAGTGGGCGTAGACTTGGAGACCTTGGTTCAGCAGGGCTTAGCTCGCCCGACGAGCCTCTAGCTTAGTTTAGTTAGACTAGACACTTTGGACTGAACCTTGTCTCTAGCTTACTACTTGTTATTATATTATATTTTGGGATTGTATTAGAGACTTGGACTTAGACTGTATGATGGACTGACAGGTTATATTTTATAGTATTGTTGTCCTTATCTTTCAGTCTTTACTTATTATTTTAGAGTGTTGATTGAGTATTCATATATTATCATTGCTGGTCCTCCGTTCGGAGTTGACCATATTCTCGACAGATTTTGATATATATAAACTGTTTAGAGTAGAAAACCAACAGAGTCCACGCCGTTTTTACGGTGAGGGTGGGCGTTATCACGTGCACATGCCCTTATAGCGGGTCGGGTCGTGACATTGAGCAATGACCTCAAGGGACAACCCAAAGGAGGAGAGGAAGTCAGCATCCTTGGCGAGCTAGTCCATTTTTG
>JANAVB010011521.1:2500-177935 GCA_029216955.1 Iris pallida
GGAGGAGTTGCTTTGTGATTCCTATTTTGGAGTTGCCATCGAGGATCAGACTTTACCTTACGAGGATGTACCTACAGGGAAACTTGTCTAGTTTGTTTAGTTGCTTAGGACTTTTGAGAGTAGTCATGTTTAGACTATGTATTTTGATATTGGACCTGTATCCAGTTTTATGACTTGGCTATGTATTTGGAACATATTTATACGAGATGATTTTGTGTTTGGGATATTATTTTGACTCAATATGACATATAGAACTGTTAGTACACTTGATCATATATTTGTTTGTCTCTAGAACAACTTACTACGCTTCATCTCAAGCGTAGGCTGGACATGACTCGACCCGACCCAACAATTTAGGTAGCGGATCGTGACATGTTTTAGTGGTAGCTCATACAGGTCCTGACTAAATTATTTGGTTACGTCATTGTACCAAGCATGCCTGAAAGTAGGAACTTAAGGTAACTAGATAACACTAGGAATAACATTTAGAACACCTAGAGGATTTTAGGATTGCAACATAGGAACTCATCGCGGCATATGCTTATTACAAGTTAGACTTTCTTGTTGTTTATAATTGTTTACTTTAAAGAGTTCTTATAAGTTCTTTTATTTATTAGATGGTGCTCATACGCTCATCCCAGTATGCCACCCCTGAAAATGGCACACTTCCTATCCAGTCGATTGACCAGTTTACCGATGCACCTCCACCTCCACCTACCATACTCTTCCACTCCACAAATCCACCAACCCAGATGCCTCCACCACCCTCCACATCACAGTCCCAGCAGGACTCGATACTCCCACCACCACCTATTAGTATACCTATCCAGGCTTCCATCACTCTCGACGGGAACTAACTGCTCACTCTGATCCAGGGGTTCCTAACGACCCATCAGGAGCAGACCACCTTACACCGCCAGAGCATGGAGCATTCTGAGGAGCGTACCATAGTCCCACCACCGGTAGAGCCATGGAAGAAAGCGGGGAATATCAAGGACTTCATGGGCTTGAACCCCAGGGAGTTCATGGGGACTGAAGGCATCATAGTAGCAGATGACAGGCTAGACTCGGTAGAGAGGAAGCTCCTCGGAGCTAGGTTGCCGGGTGACCTTCAGGTCGAGGCAGCAGAATTTCTGCTGACAGACTTGACAGGAGTTTGGTTTAGGAATGAGCTACTATTCACGAGAGGGAGGGCCATATGGGATCAGTTCAAGATCCAGTTCAAGAAAAAAAATTCTCGGCCATCGCTAGGGTAGCCATGGGGCTACAATTCCAGAACATCCAGCAGGGGAACCGTTCTGTTGACGAGTACGCAGCAGAGTTTAGTCGTTTGAGTCATTTCGCTCCTAGTCTGGTTGCAGACCCAGAGGAGATGACACATAGGTTTTGCCATGGTCTACTCCCAGACATTGGCATTCTTCTAGTGGCGAACGGGATGACTGCCTACTACCAGAGCCTAGAGTTGGCCCGGAGCATAGAGGAGCGTCTTCTGTCTTGCAAGAGGCCGGCTTTCGTACACCACGAGGGACCTTTCAAGCGCTAGGCTTTCTAGCCAAGAGCACCGACGCCGCACCAGCAGACATATTGTCCTCCCACACCACATCACCCAACCCCACCAGTTAGAGCCCCGGGACCACGATAGCAGAAGGAAGCTATGTGTGCATTCTGTAGGAGGCCAGGGCATGATCACTCCGTCTGTAGGAAGAGGTTGGGATAGTGTTTAGCTTGTGGGTCTACCACCCATCAGCTTCGGGACTGCCCAATAGCAAGGGTACCAGGTGTGGGACCACCATCTAGAGGAACGCCGCTTCCGACGCAGCAGCAGAGGTTCGGGCAACCTCTGCAGCAGAAGAAGGGACCCCAGGGGAAGGCTTATAGTCTGGCTCTTGAGGCAGAGCCGTAGCAGGTTTCGGAGCCAGATTATTTGGCCGACGTCATCACAGGTAATGTTTATTTGCATACTTTTCTAGCTCTATGCTTATTTGATTCTGGTGCATCGCATAGCTTCCTGTCATTAGAGTTTTGCGTAAACACCACTTAGTAGCTACACCTACCGAGAAGATGAGTAGAGTAATGATAGGAGGTGGACCATTACCCATTAGGGCTATCTATAGATGCTCTATTACTATAGCGGGGAGAGAGTTTGGGGGACGATTCTTTATGATGCCACTTCCCGGGTATGATATCATATTAGGAATGGATTGTCTTAGCTATGCTCACGCGGCTATAGACTGTCATGAGGGTAGTATTCTGTTCAGTCCCCCAGGCACGACACCATTCAGTGTCGGACGGGCAGGGCCGGAGATCAGCCTAGAGCCGAACTGTTGTGTGACAGTTGGGAAGTTAGCACCGCCACACCCTATCATTAGGGAGTTTATGGTTGTATTCCCAGAGGATCTTCCGGAACTTCCGCCTGACAGAGATGTGGAGTTTACTATAGATTTAGTACCGGGTTCATCACCAGTATCCCGGGCTTGCTATAGAGTGAACCCTAAGGAGGTCGTAGAGATGAAGGAGCAGATTGATGACCTGTTGAAAAAGGGTTTCATTCGATCTAGTAGTAACGCCCCAAAACCAGAATACTGGAGAGCGGGGTCGTACATAGCCAGCTACGCATATTGAAGTGCAACCTACTCCGCTATACGGTCACGGCTGTCTAGATACATGAGGGTTTAACTACAAGTCAACAGTCTCCTATGGTCATGAACAAGCATATTGTCTCAATTTTAAGCAAGCAATAATAGTTACAAGATGTCAGAGCACCAAATATATAATAGCAAGACGTCCCATACATTACATATTGGATGATCATGAAGCTAGTCGTACAAAATGTCAAGACTAGCAAGAGTTCAGTCATACATAATCAACCCTAGGATCTGTCAATCATGTTACAGCCCGTAGGCAGACAGTAAATAAAGGTGCAATACGAGCTAACACGTACTTGCCGGCTAAACGCCTCAAAAGAATAATTTTTACAATAAAGTGGAAGGACAAAAAGAAACCCACACGTTGCCAGGGTTACGCCTGATGGTCACCTTCTGGCTGGAAGACAGGTGGATCCTCTGGTACTGCTCCGATATCTGGCCACACAAAACCAGCTGGGTCAGACCCCAGAAAGAGCAAGTGCCACAAAGGAGGCTTCACTTAGAAACTAAAACCAGTATATCACAATAGAATATTAAAGATAAATAATAAAGAACTGATAATAATAGAGATAACAACAGTAAACTGAGTACGAAGAAACCATTCAAGTAGCCATGTCACAACCCTTAAACCAAACAGGACCGGGGTTGCAACCCTTCACCTGAATAGAAACCCGTCTCAAATACTATTGGTACAATGAAGACAATAAACGAAGAGAGGACACAGAACTGCTCTGGAAGCCAGGTTACAACCCTTAAACCAAACAAGGACCGGGGTTGTAACCCTTCGCCTAAACAGAACTGGACCCCCGATCTTTATTGCTCTACTCGTCGGTAGGCTACAAGTCCACTTAGTGCGTCTAGATAACGGGATTGCCTGTAGCTGAGAAATCTCTTCATGACTACTGAATTATTTTAGTTTATTAGCTTTAGTCGATTACAGTGGCTACCTCTGACAGTGGTAGTCAGGGATCCCCATCCTAGACATGATGCAAGACAGTGCCAGTTTATTTGTACAAATATAATCGCTCACGGTGTCCAGGTCGTTCCTACTTGTCATGTCAGGCTAGATGTCGTAATAGCATATCGAGATATATAATGTCAGTTTACTTGTCAAGAGTGCGCCACAGCGGGCCACTATCGTGTTCTATTCTTACATTATCATGAATGAGAAAAACTTGCATAAAATAGCTAATAACATATTCTTAAAGCCAAGGAAAAGATCTACAACTTTCATGTTGGAAGTTGGTAGAAATTTTGGCCACAATACAGCCAAATAAGACTTAAAACGGCCAAAAACAGCCAAAATAGGCCATATGCGATATTCTGCGGCACTACTCATTCCATGCGGCACTATTCATGCTCATGCGGCTGTGGCACTATTTATTTCTGCGACTGTGGCACTATTCATGCTCATGCGGCTGCGGCACTATTCATGCGGCTGCAGTACTATTTATGCTCATGCGGCTGCAGCACTATTCATGCGACTGCGGTACTATTCATGCTCATGCGGCTGCGGTACTATTCATACGGCTGTGGCACTATTCATTCCTGCGGCTGCGGTACTATTCATGCTCATGCGGCTGTGGCACTATTTATGCGGCTGGGGCACTATTCATTCCTGCGGCTGCTATACTATTCATGCTCATGCGGCTGCGGCACTATTCATACGGCTGCGGTTCTATTCATGCTCATACGGCTGTGGCACTATTCATGCGGCTACGGTACTATTCATTCCTGCGGCTGTGGTACTATTCATGCTCATGCGGCTGCGGTACTATTCATGCTCATGCGGCTGCGACACTATTCATGCGGCTGCGGCACAATTCTTTGCTACGGCTGCGGTACTATTCATGCGACTGCAGTACTATTCATGCGGTACTATTCATCGTCCCTGCCAAAATCAGGACAGATGAACATAGAAATAGCCAAAAATACTTTTGGCCATAACTTTCTCAAAACAAGTCAAAATCTAACTTTTCAAAGGTCTATTTTGGGTAAAATCGAATTCTCTACAACATAGAACAATCAAAACATGAAAATAATGAAGTTTAATAGATCAAAATCCAAGAAAACCAAAAATAATATAAACCTAGATCTACAAGAAAATATCCATCAAAATAAAAAATGCCAAGTTCTAAAGTATCTTAGAATCTCGCGAGGAAGACAATAGAACAACAAAAATAGAGTTTCTCCATGAAGCAGTTGCACTTGCCTAAGCTTCTCTTGGTAGGTGGAGAAGTTAAGACGAAGAAGATGAAAAAATAAATGAAGAGTAAAAATGAGAGAGAAAGGGGTTGGGTTTTAAATGATGATGGTGGTAATAGGTAGGGGTTTTCTTTTAGTTCATGATAAACCCAAAAGCAAAGCAAACCAAGCTAAACCGAACCAAGCTAAGTCATAACCAATGAAAGGCCAAAATAATCATGACAATGCAACATGCTAAAAATAAAATCATGACTAGTTAACCATGACTAATAAAAATACGGACCCGAAATATGTACACGTCTACGAAAATACGTAGCACAAATTTCGAGGGTGACAACTCTACCCACCTTAAAAGAATTTCGTCTTCAGAATTTAATTAAAGAGGCTAGAGGTGTTGGAACAAGTTACACTATCAGATGCAATCTACAGCTAAGCAATCAATTAAGCAATCAAATATGCAAGCAAGGATTCGAAGTGTAAGGCATAAGAAAGATATTATACCTCACGAGTCAAACAGGTCGGGATATCGCGATCGGATATCATTCTCACGCTCCCACGTTGACTCACACAAAGAGTGATGGCCCCAAGCAACTCAGATTAACTTGATAGTCTTGTTCTTGAGTGTCTTCTCTCTTCGGTCCAATATAGACACGGGCCTCTCCTCATACGAAAGGTTGGTACCAACAACCAATTCTGAATGATCCAGGATGTGGCTCGGGTCCGGAATATACCGTCGTAGTTAGGATACATGGAATACGTCATGCACCTCACGTAGCGATGGTGGAAGAGCGAGACGATAGGATACATCTCCTACTCGCTCCAGAATGTCAAATGGCCCTATATACCTAGGACTAAGCTTTCTCTGTATGCCGAAACGAATGACGCCACGGCTAGGCAAAATCCTCAGAAATACATGGTCGCCGACAGAAAACTCAAGAGGGCGCCGATGAGAATCGGCCCAATGACGCTGGCGATCTTGGGCAACTCGAAGATGATCTCTGACTCTCCTGACCACCTCAACGGTCTGAGCAATCATTTCTGGACCGAGCATCTGCCTCTCTCCGACATTGTCCCATGCTAGCGGGGATCGGCACTTCCTACCATACAGTACCTCGAACGGTGCCATCTAGATACTAGCTTAGAAACAGTTGTTGTACGAGAACTCTACCAGGTGCGGTGATCTTCCCACGAACCACTGAAGTCAAAGTGTACAAGATCTCAACATGTCTTCCAAGGTTTGTATGGTACGCTCTGACTGACCATCTGTCTGTGGGTGATACGCTGAGTTGAACTGGATGCGAGTCCCCAAACTCTCTTACAGGCTACGCCAAAAGTGTGACGTAAATCTGGAATCTCTGTCCGAGGTGATACTGACTGGTACACCGTGCAATCTGACAATCTGTCGGAGATACATCTCCGCTAGCTGAGTCGTCGATTGACCAACTCTGAACGGAAGAAAGTGAGCCACCTTTGTGAGCCTGTCTATGACAACCCAAATAGCGTCTCTGCCAGTCGGAGATCTAGGCAATCCAGTCACAAAATCCATGGTTATATGCTCCCATTTCTACTCTGGAATTGGCAATGGTTGAAGTAGTCCAGCTGGTCTCTGATGTTCGGCCTTAACTTGTTGGCAGACTAAACAACGAGAGACAAACCGGGCTATCTCCCTCTTTATGCCATTCCACCAAAAGTGCAGACGAATATCACGGTACATCTTCGTACCGCCGGAATGAATGGAATACTGCGAACTGTGAGCCTCTGCCATGATCTCCTGTCTGATATCTCCACTGGGTACACAAAGACGCTTACCATGTCGAAGTGTACCGTCTTCATGAATGTATAACTCTGGTCTTCGTCCTGTCTCACACTCTGCTCTGAGTCGCTGAAGATTGGAATCTGCTGACTGTGCCATTCGGATCCTCTCGACTATGCTGGACTGAACCTGTATGTTGGCAATCAATGCCACATTGGTAGGAAGGACAACTTCTATTCCCATCTTCTGAAGATCGGCTAACAGCTCTGGTTGCGCTGTTAGGAAATAAACTCTGGCTCTCCTGCTCAATGCATCTGCAACAACGTTGTCCTTTCCAGGATGATACTACAGGTTGACATCATAATCCACAAGTAGCTCCAGCCACCTCCTCTGACGCATGTTGAGATCCTTCTGGGTGAACACATACTTCAGACTCTTATGGTCAGTGAAAATCTCTACCCTATCTCCATACAAGTAGTGCCTCCAAAGCTTAAGTACAAATACGACTGCTGCCAGCTCCAAGTCATGGGTTGGGTAATTCCTCTCATGATCACGAAGTTTTCGTGACGCATAAGCTATTACCTTCCCATGCTGCATCAGAAAACATCCTAAACCTCTGCCCGAAGCATCACAATATACTGAGAATCCTCTGGTTCCATCTGGAAGCGTGAGAATAGGCGCCGTCATCAAGCCTTGCTTCAACCTCTCAAAAGAATCCTGGCACTCTGCTGTCCAAGCAAACTGTACATCCTTGCGGGTCAACTGGGTCAATGGCGCTGAAATTCGAGCAAAGTCTGAAACAAATCACCGGTAGTAGCCGGCCAAGCCAAGAAAACTGTGAATTTCTGCCACTGTGCTAGGTACCGGCCACGTTTTAATGG
Source organism: Iris pallida (assembly GCA_029216955.1). Classification (NCBI taxonomy): domain Eukaryota; kingdom Viridiplantae; phylum Streptophyta; class Magnoliopsida; order Asparagales; family Iridaceae; genus Iris; species Iris pallida. The sequence goes on from JANAVB010011521.1 coordinate 9,985, forward strand.
CCATGATCTTCTGGAGATCCATTTCAACTCCTCTTCGGGTGATGATATGACCCAAGTACGAAATACGATCGAGCCAGAACTCGCATTTACTGAACTTGGCATATAATTGGTGCTCTTTGAGAATCTGAAGAACCACACGGAGATGCTGCTCATGCTTCGCCTCACTCTTGCTGTAGACTAGGATGTCGTCTAGGAACACAATCACGAACTGATCCAAATAAGGCATGAAGATACGATTCATGAGGTCCATAAATACGGCTGGCGCATTGGTTGCTCCAAATGGCAATAACAAGGAACTTCCAATGCCCATACCTCGATCTGAACGCTGTCTTCGGGATGTCCTACTCTCTGACTCTGATCTGATGGTATCCTGACCGCAAGTCAATCTTCGAGAATACTGCTGCCTCCTTGAGTTGATCAAACAAGTCATCTATCCTTGGTAGAGGATATCTGTTCTTGATTGTCACTGAGTTCAAGGTACGATAATCAACACACAATCTGGACGTACCATCCTTCTTTTTCACAAGAAGTATCGGGGCTCCCCAAGATGATCCACTAGCATGAATGAATCCCTTGGTTCTGAGTTCTTCAATCATCTTGTACAATATCTCTAGCTCTGACGGCGCCATCTTGTAGACTCTCTCTGACACTGGGGCTGTCCCGGGAATCAAGTCGATGGTAAACTCGATCTCTCGCTCTGGTGGCATCCCTGGAAGCTCTTCTGAAAAAATATCTAGAAACCCTTCGACTATCCGAGGCAACTGCACTGCTGCTATTGCCATCCGCAATAATGGAGGAGAAGGTTCAACTTCGCTTCGGAAGAAGAAAAACTCCGGCTCGCCTGGAATGCTAAAAATAACCCTGCCAATGTGGCAGTCTATCCTAGCATACTGGTCCCTCAACCAATCTATCCCTAAGACCACATCATAATCGGCCATCGGGAACTCTATCAATCTAGCAGGGAATTCTCTACCGCTAACTACGATCCGACACGAGGAAAACACGCAATCTACTCCCACAAGTCCGTTACCAGTAAGTATATTGAGCCTTACTGATAATGACTCGGGCTCCAGTCCTACCCGTGTCACAAATCGTGCAGACATAAATGAATACGAGGCACCAGAATCAAATAATACTAAAGTTGGAAAGGTGTTGACGAGAATAGTACCTGCCACTACCTCTCCTGGTGTTAATCTTTCTTCTCCCATGGTCAAGTCCAGCACTTGACCATGTCCTCTGGGTGCGGGTCCCCTCTGCTAAAAATTCCTCTGTCTGCTCTGATCAGGGCATGGGCTTGGGCATACTGCTGCGGTCTTTGCTGCTGGAATGCCTGGGACTGTATCGAAAATGGCCTCGGGAATGGGTACTGCAGCTGCTGCTGCTGCTGGACTGGTGCTGGTCCTCTAACTGAAGGACTAGGAAAGGCCGATAAACTCCCCCTATTTGGGCAGTTCCCAACCCTGTGGTCCGGGGCACTACAAACCAAGCATAAACCCTGTGCTCTGCGATACTCTGATACCACATGTCCTGGCTTCCCGCAGTGTGAACATCCTACTGCGGAAGACTGCTTCTGCTTCTGCTGCTGAGGGTGCATTGGGGTAGAATGCTGAACCGACGTCACTGAGACCGCCCGCCTCGGAGCTCCAATGGTCAAAGTCCTGGCTGCCGGGACTGATGTTGATGACTGATTCATCTGGCCGTGAGATCGCTTCCGACCTCCGATCCTATCCACGATCCTCTGGGAGGTATACTCATGCCTTCGGGCTGCTCTCAACACTGCATCAAAAGTCTGATGCTCAAACTGCTCCACCGCCAATAAAATCTCTAGGTGGAGCCCCTGCTGGAACCGTTGGGCTCTATCGAACTCGGTCGCCACCAAGGTGGGAGCAAACCGACTAAGCCTGGAGAACTCGGCCGCATATCCATCGACCGTCCTGTCCATCTACTTCATATTTGTGAACCTCGTCTGAAGGTCGTACCGAGCTACAGTATCGAAATACTTGGTCTGAAATCTCTCTCTGAATATTGTCCAAGCAATAGGGACCACTAATCCAACGGCCTGTACCGTCCACCAGCTGCGGGCAAGATCTAATAGCTGTAGGCACACCACGGCCATCTTCTCGTTCTCTGGAGTTATGGCTGTTTCTAGAATCACCTCTGTGTCCTGAAGCCATGCATCTGCAGCGATCGCATCTTCACTGTCGTCGAAGAAGGGAGGGTTCAAGCGCTTGAAGCTATTGGCCATGCTATTACCGTGATGACCTCCTCTGGTCAAAGCATCTGCCACCGCCTGGTACAAGACATTTCCGCGATGATCCTGGGAAGCTAATAGGGACCTGATGAGACCCACCAAAGTTCCATGATCAGGCTCTGCAGGCTCGACGGGCTGAATCGGTGGTTCTCCTCTGGTAGACACGACTCTAGAGGCTACTCCTGAATGCTGGGCTTGATCCCCAGGTTACTGCTGGTCCGCGGGAGGTGCTCTGCCTTGCTGATCGGCAGGTCCAGGAACAATGCCGCTGAAGAAGACGACATAGGAAACAATAAGGAAGGACCAGGACAGACCAACGATACAAGCATGTGATCAGGTCAAGATTTTTAGGGATTTGAAGATACGAGCAGAGATCAAGGGCGAATACTGATTGAGACATCTATTCGGTAAACCCTCACATATCTTGATTTACAAGACCTGCATGGGCCACCACTAAAACCAAGTAACGCCCCAGAACCAGAATACTAGAGAGCGGAGGCGTACATAGCCAGCTACGCATATTGAAGTACAACCCACTCCGCTATACGGTCACGGCTGTCTAGATACATGAGGGTTTAACTATAAGCCAACAGTCTCCTATGGTCATGAACAAGCCTATTGTCCCAATCTCAAGCAAGCAATAATAGTTATAAGATGTCAGAGCATCAAATATATAATAGCAAGGCGTCCCATACATTACATAATGGATGATCATGAAGCTAGTCGTACAAAATGTTAAGACTAGCAAGAGTTCAGTCATACATGATCAACCTTAGGATCTGTCAATCATGTTACAGCCCATAGGCAGACAGTAAATAAAGGTGCAATACGAGCTAACACGTGCTCGTCGGCTAAACGCCTCAAAAGAATAATTTTTACAATAAAGTAGGAGGACGAAAAGAAATCCACTCGTTGCCAGGATTACGCCTGGTGGTCACCATCTGGCTGGAAGACAGGTGGATCCTCTGGTACTACTCCGATATCTAGCCACACAAAACCAGCTGGGTCAGACCCCAGAAAGAGCAAGTGCCACAAAGGAGGCTTCACTTAGGAACTAAAACCAGCATATCACAATAGAATATTAAAGATAAATAATAAAGAACTGATAATAATAGAGATAACAATAGTAAACTGAGTACGAAGAAACCATTCAAGTAGCCAGGTCACAACCTTTAAACCAAACAAGGATCGGGGTTGCAGCCCTTCACCTGAATAGAAACCCATCTCAAATACTATTGGTACAGTGAAGACAATAAACGAAGAGAGAACACAGAACTGCTCCGGGAGCCAGGTTACAACCCTTAAACCAAACAAGGACCGGGGTTGTAACCCTTCGCCTGAACAGAACTGGACCCCTGATCTTTATTGCTAAGGCCAGTATAAATAATCATGGTATTAAGGCAAGGTAAAACATGACAAACATGGCATGGGGTTGAAATAAGACAATAAACGAAGAGAGGACACAGAACTGCTCCGGGAGCCAGGTTACAACCCTTAAACAAAACAAGGACCGGGGTTGTAACCTTTTGCCTGAACAGAACTGGATCCCCGATCGTTATTGTTAAGGCAAGCATCAATAATCATGTCATGTCACAATCTTGTACAGGATCAGGATAAGACTAAGCTGGAATAAACTCCATCCAATCAATCACGGCCAATCAAGAGTACGGCATGATACTTTAACTAACTAGGGTTATCACAGGCCTAGTTACTAGTAAGATGCAATGAGATTATCCCAACAGCCACAAGCCCTACAGACCATCCGGTTATCCAGGTCGAATGTCCGTTTGTGAAGGATGCAACATGTGACATTGTGCTTGAAATATGCCCTACTCGTCGGTAGGCTACAAGTCCACTTAGTGCGCCCAGATAACGGGATTGCCTGTAGCTGGGAAATCTCTTCATGACCACTGAATTATTCTAGTTTATTAGTCTTAGTCGATTACAGTGGGTACCCCTGACCATGGCACTTAGGGATCCCGATCCTAGACATGATGTAAGACAGTGCCAGTTTATTTGTACAAATACAATTGCCCACGGTGTCCAGGTCGTTCCTACTTGTCATGTCAGGCTAGCTGTCGTAACAGCATATCAAGATATATCATGTCAGTTTACTTGTCAAGAGTGTGCCACATCGAGCCAATATCGTGTTCTATTCTTACATTATCAAGAATAAGAAAAACTTGCATAAAATAACTAATAACATATTCTTAAAGCCAAGGAAAAGATCTACAACTTTCATGTTGGGAGTTGGGAGAAATTCTGGCCACAATTCAGTCAAATAGGACCTAAAACGGCCAAAAATAGCCAAATAGGCCCTACGCGGCATTCTGCGGCACTATTTATTCCATACGGCACTATTCATGCTCATGAGGCTGTGGCACTATTTATTTCTGTGGCTGCGGCACTATTCATACGGCTGCGGTACTATTCATGCTCATGCGACTGCAGTACTATTCATGCTCATGCGGCTGCAGTACTATTCATGCTCATGCGGCTGCGGCACTATTCATACGGCTGCGGTACTATTCATACTCATGTGGCTGTGGCACTATTCATGTGGCTGCGGCACTATTCATTCTTGCGGCTGCGGTACTATTCATGCTCATGCGGCTGTGGTACTATTCATGCCCATGCGACTGCGGTACTATTCATGCGGCTACGGCACTATTCATTCCTGCAACTACGGTACTATTCATGCTCATGCGGCTGCGGTACTATTCATACGGCTATGGTACTATTCATGCTCATACGGCTGCGGCACTATTCATTCCTGTGACTGCGGTACTATTCATGCGGCTGTGGTACTATTCATGCGACACTATTCATCGTCCCTGCCAAAATCAGGACAGATAAACATAGAAATAGCCAAAAATACTTTTGGCCATAACTTCCTCAAAACAAGTCGAAATCTAACTTTTTAAAGGTCTATTTTGGATAAAATCGAATTCTTTACAACATGGAACAATCAAAACATGAAAATAATGAAGTTTAATAGATCAAAACCCAAGAAAACTGAAAATAATATAAACCTAGATCTACAAAAAAATATCCATCAAAATAAAAAATGTCAAGTTCTAAAGTGTCTTAGAATCTGGCGAGGAAGACAATAGAACAACAAAAATGGAGTTTTTTCATGAAGCAAGTTGCACTTGTCGAAGCTTCTCTTGGTAGGTGGAGAAGTTAAGAGGAAGAAGATGACGAAATAAATAAAGAGTAAAGATGAGAGAGAAAGGGGTTGGGTTTTAAATGATGATGGTGGTAGTAAGTAGGGGTTTTCTTTTGGTTCATAATGAACCCAAAAGCAAACCAAACCAAGCTAAACCGAACCAAGCTAAGCCATAATCAATGAAAGGCCAAAATAACCATGCCAATGCAACATGCTAAAAATAAAATCATGACTAGCTAACCATGATTAATAAAAATACGGACCCGAAATATGTACACGTATACGAAAATATGTAACACGGATTTCGAGGGTGACACTAGTGCTTCTCTATGGGGAGCGCCAGTGCTCTTTGTACCGAAGAAGGATGGTACAGTACGGTTGTGCATTGACTACCGGGCATTGAATACCATCCCCATTAAGAATAAATATCCTACGCCCAGGATAGATGATTTGTTCGACTAGTTGAGTGGGGCGAAGGTATTTTCCAGGATAGATTTAAGATCCGATTACCACCAGGTGAAAGTTCGGGCTGAAGACATCCAGAAGACTGCGTTCAACACAAAGTACGGGCAGTACGAGTTTTTGGTGATGCCATTTGGTCTCACAAATATGCCAGCTGTCTTTATGAACTTGATAAATAAGACATTTTACCAGTATCTGGATAAGTTCGTCGTAGTATTTATCGACGACATCCTGATATACTAGAAGACGTCGGAGGAGCACACAGAGCACTTGCGGACCGTTTTGGAGATTCTGAGGCAGGAGAGGTTGTATGCCAAATTATCGAAGTACGAGTTCTTTTTAGACCGAGTGGAGTTTCTCGGCCATGTGGTCACTGGAGAGGGGATCTCAGTGGATCCCCGGAAGATTGCTGCCGTCGAGACATGGAAGGCTCTGACATCAGTTTCAGAGATCAAGAGTTTCTTAGGTTTAGCAGGATATTATAGAAAGTTCGACCAGGACTTTGCTAGGATAGATGAACCCATGACGAAGCTGACACGGAAGGACGCAGAGTACATCTGGTCAGAGGACTGCCAGGCAGCATTTGAGGAGGCTGACGACCGCTCCAGTTCTGACATTACCTTCAGGATCTGGAGGTTTCACCATTTACAGCGATGCTTCGAGAAAGTGGCTGGGATGTGTCCTACAGCAGCATGGAAAAGTGATTGCTTATGTATCTAGGCAATTACGAACTCATGAACGAAACTATCCTACCCACGACCTAGAGTTAGCTGCGGTGATCTTTGCACTCAAGTTGTGGAAATACTACTTATACGGAGAGCGAGTGGAAATCTTTACTGACCACAAGAGCTTGAAGTATGTGTTCACGTAGAAGGAGCTGAACATGAGACAAAGACGATGGTTGGAGTTGATGAAGGACTTCGACATCGATTTACAGTATCACCCCAGGAAGGCAAATGTGGTGGCGGATGCGCTAAGCAGGCATCCGATGGCATGATATCTGATGATAGATCAACATTTACGGAAAGATCTGGAGAAGCTCGGTATCGAGATAGTTCGGCCAGGATCAGTGATACAGATGATGGTGCTAGACATTCAATCAGGTCTGATGGAGCAGATCAAGGAGACTTAGTCTACAAATGAGAGCCTCCACAGACTCAGAGTCCAGGCTTTAGCTGGATTGCTGGATGACTTCACCATAGCAGAGGATGGATCCTTGAGGCACGACAGCTGGTTATGCATGCCGAAGGGAGAGCTGATAGAGGCGATCTTGCAGGAGACGCACCGATTGCGATATTCTATTCACCCTGGTGCCAACAAGATGTACAGTGACTTGCAGAAACATCTTTGGTGGCACAGAATGAAGAGAGATGTATCATGCTTCATTTCGAGATGCCTAGTTTGCCAGCAGGTCAAGGCGGAGCGTCAGAGGCCAGTTGGTCTATTACAGCCATTACCCATTCCCGAGTGGAAGTGGGATCATATTACGATGGACTTTATTTCAGGGCTTCCTCGTTCCCAAGGAAGGAAGGATGCCATATGGGTCATCGTAGACAGGCTGACAAAGTGTGCTCACTACATACCCTTCAAGGTGGGGCTCTCTACTGAGAAGTTGGCGGAGCTATACATGTAGCAGATAGTTTGCTTGCTCGGAGTACCGGTGAGCATCGTATCGGACCGGGATAGCATATTCACGTCCCATTACAGGAGGAGCTTACCGAAGGAGTTTGGGAGTCAGCTCAAGTTCAGTACAGCGTACCACCCACAGACCACCCACAGACCGATAGACAGTCCAAGAGGACAATTCAGACACTAGAGGACATGCTGAGGACTTGTGTGCTGGACTTTGGCGGATCATGGGAGAGCCATCTGCACTTGGTAGAGTTTTCATACAACAACAGCTACCAAGCCAGCATCGGTATGTCTCCCTTCGAGGCACTATATGGACGACGATGCCGTACACCGCTCTTTTGGGATGATATTGGGGATAGAGTTATGCTTGGGCCAGAGATGATCACGGATGCAGCGTAGAAGGTCAGGATGATCAGAGACAGACTTAGAGTTGCTCAGGACAGGCAAAAATACTGGGCCGATGCTAGTCGCAGACCGATGGAGTTCACTGATGGATATATGGTGTTGGTGAAGATATCACCAACTAGAGGGACGATCCGATTCGGACGAGACGGCAAGTTGAGCTCCAGATACATTGGACCGTTTGAGATACTCGACAGGATCGGAAAGATAGCTTACAGGGTTGTACTTCTACCCAACCTAGTAGGGATTCACGATATCTTTCATGTGTCTCAGCGGAGGAGATACGTTCCAGACCCCAGCCATGTGCTAGATCATTCAGAGTTGGAGATCGGACCGAGTCTTGCAGTTACTGAGCAGCCAGTGGAGATATTGGACCGAAAGGAGAAGAGGCTGAGGAACAAAGTTATACCCTTGGTCCGAGTAGCTTGGAGCCGTCACTCTCCGGGGGAATCTACTTGGGAGAGGAAGTCGGACATGAGGGAGAGATACCCTTATTTGTTCGACCCACCAGCCGCGAGGGAACCATCTGTTCCCGCTTGATACCGTAGAGATTAGTCTTAATAGTAGCCTTAGTCATTGTTTGTATTACTTGCTATATTAAATGTTTGTAGAGTCTTCTATCCTTGTGAATTTGGATGACAAAATTTTTCAAGAAGGAAAGATTTGTAAGCCCCTAGATATTTTTAAATACTTTTAAATAAGAATTTATAATTTTAAATAGCATTTATATCCTTAAAATAAATTATTATAACTATTAAGAATTTTTAGGATTTTAAAATAATTTTTAAATAATTTTTAAAGCCAAATATATCAATTTGTAATTATTTAAATTATTTTTATATCAGTTTGCAATTACTCAATTTGTTTTAATGCCAGTTTGCAAATTTATATTTAAAATGTTATGGCGTTGGGGTGTTATATAATATCTAATATTGGGGGGAGGGTTTCTGCAAAAGTGTCGCCCGATCACCGCCTTCGTCTCCGACTAATCCGACGACCGGCGACTAAACTCTAACCCTAAACCCAAATTTCCCGGCAACCTAACCCTAATTCCACCATCATTCCCACCCTATAAATACCCCCCGACCCGAAATCCAAACCCTATTCTACTTTCCAACCACCACAGTCGTCGCCCTACCCCTTTCTTCTCCGACGAGCTCGCCGGAGACCTAGATCTAGTAGCGCCGCTGTTCCAGCCCTCGCCGTAGCCGCGCACCACCACCAACTTGTTCGCCTCAACGAGATGAACCCAGCGCCACCCTTCGCCGCCGACCACGACGCCTCCTCCGTCGTGTAAGCCCCCCGATAGCTCCCTTGCGCCGGACACGTACGTGTCTCTTCGTGTCTACTTCACCCCCGTGTCTCGTTTTCACATAAGTGGGTCGTTTCGTGTCGGTAAGTCTAGTGGTGGACTCGGACACGAAAAATTCGTGTCAGAACTTTCGTGTTTCCCCTTAGACACAGCACTCGGTGTCGGGTTCAATACTCGTGTCCCTAACTGTCAGGACACGGGTTTAATAAAATGGGTAAACGGGTTTGAATTTATGTTAACGGGTTTAAACCCGCACAGTAATGGGTATTTACTTAATGGGTTTATTGTTCATAATGGGTTTTGGGTTCGGGCCCAATGGGTTTGGGCCGGATTATATATATATATATATATATATATATATATATATATATATATATATATATATATATATATATATATATATATATATATATATATATATGTTATGTATATGTATATGTATATGTATATATTATGTATTATACTATTAAGTATATTTTATATATACTGTTTATATATATATATATATATATATTTTTTTTTTTTTTTTAACAGAAAATTTATTGAAAAGAAGATAGAAACAGACAAGACAGACCAAGCCACCTGTCCCACGCAGGGGGCCAAACACAGAACACCAAACTGTCCCGCGCAGGGGAGCAAACACAAAACACAGACCACCAAACAGTCCCGCGCAGGGGACAAAGCACAAAACCCCGCAATAGAAATTCAAAAACACGCACGCGTCCCGGGGAGGGGGCACGTGGCGGGCTCGCACGTCTCCCAAGGGGGGCTGGTCCACGCGCGCGGCTCGATGGGCGCGGGGCCCGAGGGGGTGGACGGACCGAGGAGACCCTCGGGACTCCCGCTCGCTTGCCAGAGCAAGAGGGGGTGGGGCAGACCACCGCGGCGGCAGGGGAGGACACCACGGCGGCGCGGAGCCTGACGAGGAGCTCGGGAGGGTCCAGGCTCGACTCGGGGGGTCAGCGCCACAGTCGGGAGGAGAAGACGCTGGCCGCGGCGAGCCCACGGCGGAGGGGGGAAGCCAAGGAGGGGAACGCCTGGGGGTCCGCCGCTGCCGACCGTCGGTGGCGACGGAGGCACGAAGGCGACCGGAGAAGAGAGGGCAGGGGGCGGAGCGCACCGGCCTGAGGCGAAGGGGAGACCGGAGAAGAGAGGGCAGGGGGCGGAGCGCACCGGCCGGAGGCCCTAGGCGGCGGCGCTGCCCCAACGCCTAGGCGGAGGGGGGATAGGCTCCACCGAGGGCGGTGGTGAGCCACTGAAGCACGTCCGCCTGGGAAGGAAGGGCGGTCCAGCGCCACCGAAGGGAAGAGGGGTCCTGGGAGACCCAGAACCACCGTCGAGTGGCGGGGTCTTGATAGTAGGTCCCCGCCGCCGCCGAGGAGACGGGGGCCGCTACGGCAGCCTGGGCGACGGGCGGAAGAGGGGGATCCGCTATCGAGAAGGCCGGCTGCACTGCGGGGGGAGCCGGGGGGAGGTCCTTGTCCGAGGCGAGGGGATCCTCGGCCGGAGGGGCCACAGGATCCGGATCGGAGGGTGTCGAAGGGGAGGCACCCGCCGGAGGAGGCTGACTCGACGAGCCGAAGCAGAGAGCTGGCGGGGGAGGGGGGGCGGTCACTGCCGCTGGAGGAGAACTAGGGGCAGCCGAGGGAAGGTGAGGCGCTGCGGCGGGGATGGCTACTCCGGGGAGCGGCTGGTCGGGGGGCGGCCGCGCAACGCGCTTGGCGCCTGGGAAGCCTGGCGGGGGCCCGAGGATGGACGGTGCCGGAGGCGGCCGAGGACGCTGGGGGCGGCGATCCCGACGGCGCCGAGAGCGGCGGCGTCGCCGAGGGTGGAAGGGAAAGGGGGGAGGGCCGCCGCACGCATAGCAAACGCCGGCTGCGGGTTGGGGCCAAGAGGGCTCCGGCCGAGAGAAGAGGCCATGGAGGCCGGAGAGGGCGGGGGACGTCCGGCGAGCGAGGGGACGGCCGGAGGAGTCCGGCCACCTGCCAAGACAGGGGGGCAGGGGATCGCCAGCCTCTGGGATCCACACCCACATACTCCCGATTCTGTTTATATATATATATATATATATATATATATATATATATATATATATATATATATATATATATATATATATATATATATATATATATATTTTACTGTTTATATATATATATATATATATATATATATATATATATATATATATATATATATATTACTGTTTATATATATATATATATATATATATATATATATATATATACTGAAAATATATATATATATATATATATATATATATATATATATATATATATATATATATATATTTTTAGTATATATATATATATATATATATATATATATATATATATACTGAAAATATATATATATATATATGGATGTAATTTTGTGTATATGGATGTAATTTTGTATATATATAAATTTACAAGTTATTTTGTATATATATAAATTTACATGTATATATATTTTTATGTATATGGATGTAATTTTGTGCTAATGTTATTATGTATAAATTTACAAGTTATGCTATTAGTTAATTTTATAACTTGTATATTTCACTACTTTAATATATATATTTAAAATGCTTTAATATTCATTTATATATATTTTAATATATGTATTTTTTGTATTTCGATTAATTATGGCCATTTGAGTCCTGACCTAGCATGGGTTCTGTGGACTTAAATGAGCCTAAATACATTCAAGGCCTGTACGAGTCATATCGGATTTGATTCATGGCTTTGGGTCCCGTATCTGGACTCCAGTTCAATTTCGTATATGTGGATAAAATAATAAATATTTATTTATTTATTTTCCAAAAAATTATAACTTGTTGTATTAGAATTTTTATATTTAAATTAAATGTTGTAAAAATATGGGAAAATTTTATTTAAATAGTATGTTAATTGAGATAATTTCATATAATTTTTTCAGGATTTAATTATTAATTTTTATATCTTATAAAAATAGGAAAACAGAACTCATTTTCAGGATACTTATGTTTACTGATTTTTAATAAATATCTATGAGGGTTTTTAAATTCCAGAAAAATTGTTATAAATTTCTATAATTAACAAGGATCATTTTGGTACTTTATTTTATGTATATTTGAGCTTTTTGCTTATCTTAAAAATTGTTGGAACACAGAGTATAGTCTGATTTATTTATTGAATAATTATGACTTGTGATGTATTGTGTGATTTTGGGATATTGTAGTATTGGACCTCACCCTACCATAGTGTAAAGGCCCTAGAAAGTTGGTTTAGGTATTGTGTCACCCCACATTGGTCTCCTATGCTAAAGTCATCATTTGGCTAGGTGGCCAGTCAGAAAGTCGTGTCGCACCACTAGTGTCCTAATATTTAGCTTAGTATAAAAACTAGGTTTATGCATCATTTTTACAGTGATGAGACACCAGGACATCTATAGCATTTCTGTCACTATTTTGCTTTACTAGAGGCAAGTACCTCTACAAACTTTATTTACTGCATATAATAAATTGTGTATAAACCATGCTAAATACCGCAAGTCATAACTCTCCATGTTTCACATGCTTTATACTGCTCTCAGTATCCACCATGTTCTATACTGTTCACATATCTCTCACATGTTAGAATCTGGGTTATGGAAAAACTGATAGTTGAGTACGTGATCATGCCCCCTTCTCCGTACGTATGTACCAAGCAAGATTGACATTTTATATGTATACATTGTCGTAGGCGCACCAGCTGTATCTGTACGTATGTACATCTATCGCTTGTTTACTTGTACGGAAGTACATTTTATATACTTGTGCCACAGTACATTTTACACCTATTGACGATCACGTACCTGCTATAGATTTGAACATTACATATACATCTGTCTCTATGACATGTGTATCCTTGCCTAATAGATTGTGATATACCATGAGTCCTGTTTATTAGGGGTGAGCATCGGTTCGGTTCGGTTCAAACCGAACCGAATATGTAAAAACCGAAATAATCGTAAACCGTATTTCCCAGAACCGAAAACCGAACCATTTTTATAAAAACCGAACAAAACCGAACCGAATGTGCATGACCTTCAAGTTTTTAGCAAAATGAGCCTATTTAAATAACAAATTTTTAAAAAATATATGACATTATTGTACTTATGAATTGTTATATTACATAGAGTGAAAGATATTAGTATATAGATTGATGGTAGATAGAGAGAGTGCTCAAAGAAGCACCGACATAGAACAGGAGAAGAGAGTGCGCCCAGTTAGGGGTTAATAAACATTAGTATATGTATATTGTGGATAGTTTGATAAATTACTAAATCTAAATCGGTTTTTGGTTCGGTTCGGTTTTTCGGATGAAGAACCGAAAACCGAACCGTTATTTCAAATTTTTAAATTTTTAAACCGTAAACCGAACCGATAACCAAAAAACCAAACCGTTTGTCATATTTCGGTTCGGTTCGGTTCGGTTTTCGATTTTCAACCGTTATATGCTCACCCCTACTGTTTATTACACTTATGTTCATTTCATGCTTCATATATTTAGTTTGTTAGAATCAGTACTTGCTCCCATCCTGACAGGAAAACGTTGTAGGTATGCTAACCGAGGATGTGTTGCTTTGTGATTCCTATTATGGAGTTGCCATCGAGGATCAAACTTTACCTTACGAGGATGTACCTGCGGAGAAACTCGTCTAGTTTGTTTAGTTGCTCGGGACTTTTGTGAGTAGTCATGTTTAGACTACGTATTTTGATACTGGACCTGTATCCAGTTTTATGACTTGGCTATGTATTTGGAACATATTTATATACCAGATGATTTTGTGTTTGGGATATTATTCTGACTCAATATGACATATAGAACTGTTAGCACAGTTGATCATATATTTGTTTGTCTCTAGAACAGCTTACTACGCTTTATCTCAAGCGTAGGCTGGACATGACTCGGCTCGGCCCAACAATTTGGGTAGCGGATCGTGACAATTGGTATGAGGGTGTGTGTCTATTTTCATGTATCATATATATATATATATATATATATATATATATATATATATATATATATATATATATATATCATTTTGAGTGTGTCTGTATATATATATGTAGATGTGTGTGGAGTTAAGAGTGAGAGAGTGATAGAGAGAGTGTTAGAGAGTGATAGAGAGAGTGTTAGAGGGTGAGAAGGAAGTGCAGTGAAGGGGGAAGGAGCTGCTGCCCATGTGTCACGCCCCTAGAACCAGAATACTGGAGAGCGGGGGCAGACATAGCCAGCTACGTATATTGAAATGGAAACTACCTCGATATACGGTCACGGCTGTCTAGATATGTGAGGGTTTTCTACAAGCCAACAGTCTCTTATGGTCATGTACAAGCCTAGTGTCTCAATCACAGCAAGTAAGTAAAGTCACAAGATGTATGATCATTAAATATACAATAATAAGGCGTCCCAAATATCACATATTCAGCTGATCATGAAGCTAGTCGTTACAAAATGTTAGGACTAGCAAGAGTTTAGTCATACATGATCAACCCTAGGATTTGTCAATCATGTTTACAGCCCGTAGGCAGACAGTAAGTAAAAGTGCATCGAGCTAACAGGTGCTCGTCGGCTAAACGCCTCAAAAGAATATTTTTACAATAAAGTGGGCAAGACAAAAAGGAAAACCTACTCTTGGCCCGGATTCCGTCTAGTGTTCACCATTGGGCTGGAAGCTTGGTAGATCCTCGGGAGCTGCTCCGAAATCTGGCCACACAAAACCAGCTAGGTCAACCCCAGAAAGAGCAAGTGCCACAAGGGGGGCCACGAAATAAGAACAAAAGCCAGCAAATAACACAAGAAAGACTAATATTAAAACTAGAATTACGAAAACATGTCAGGATGATATACGACGAGATAACCATGGAACTATTCCGATAGCCAGGTTACAACCCGTAAACCAAACAAGGACCGGGGTTGTAACCCTTCATCTGAACAGAGCTTGGTTTCCCACCATTTATCGGCAAGATAATAATGTAAGAAATCAAGACAGGAAGCAATCTTGTACTGGGATCAAGACATAGCTAGACTGGTTATACTTCATTCAATCAATCACGGCCAAGCAGATCCTACGGCTTACTACTTTAACTAACTAGGGTTATCACAGGCCTAATTACTAACAAGATGCAGTGAGATTGTTCCACAGCCACAAGCACTGCAGACCATCCAGGCTACCCAGGACGAAAGATTAGGGTTGAATTCAGGTGGGTACATAGTCCAGGAGACACATGTACCCTTAGGTGACTTAGAGGGTGCAACACCTGACAGTGTGCTGGAAATGTGCCCTACTCGATGGCAGGCTACAAATCCCTGGAGCGCCCAGGTAACAGGATTGCCTGTAGCTGTGTCATCTCTTCATGACTACTGAGTTATTCTAGTTATTAGCCTTAATCCATTTTAATAGGTACTCCTGACCGTGGTACTCAGGAGTCCCATCCTAGACATGATGCGAGACTGGACTAGTAGATTTAACAAGCAAGCAAGAAAGAACCACCCACGGTGTCAAGACAAGTCAAGTTAGGTTATCAAGTCATGTCAAGTCAGGAGTGCGCCGCCACGACCACTATCAAGTTATCATGATAAATCATGTCAGGGTACTTGTCAGGAGTGCGCCACCACGGGCTACTATCGTGTTATGCTAATTCCTTGTCATACCAGGCCATGTGCAATAGTCATTCCAAACATGGTAAGTAAAATCAAGTTCATGACAAAAGGCGTAAGGATATAAAATGGGCATAAAATATCTAATAAAATATCAAAATGTAGGGTTATAGAAGAGCCAAGCTTAAAGAAATGAAACCAAACTCCAAGAGCCAATGGTTAAGCAAGGGGTCAAGGGGCAGCATACGTGCAAAAGTGCGCACGCAGGGAAGCTGCGTACGCACAAAAGCACGCACGCAAGGCTCGCTCAAGTCTGCGTACCAAGGCACACTCAAGGGGAGCAGCTGCGTGAGAAAGTCACGCAGGCTCAAGGAAGCAGCTACGTGAAAAGTCACGCACGCTCAAGGGAGCAGCTGCGTGAAAAGTCACGCAGGCTCAAGGAAGCAGCTGCGTGAAAAGTCACGCACGCTCAAGGGAGCAGCTGCGTGAAAAGTCACGCACGCTCAAGGGAGCAGCTGCGTGAGAAAGTCACGCAGGCTCAAGGGAGCAGCTGCATGAAAAGTCACGCACGCTCAAGGAGACACGCTTCCAACAGAAAGCGTACTCAGGTCTGCGTACGCAGCGTTAAGGAGCGCGCGTAGCTCAGTGTGCGTGAGCTAAGAAGCTCTGCACACTGCTCACTGTCTTCTCCAAACAGCAAGAACACATGGCCGAACCCAAAGCTTCAAAAGTTCATAACTTGGCCATCCGAACTCTAAATCCGGATTTCCAAGGTTCCAACTTGAGTGAAACTGAGAGCTCTTCCACATGGAAGCATCAAAACCCATGAAAATCCAACCCAAGTAGATCAAACCATACAAAATCCAAAAATAGCTAAACTTAGATCTAGAACCAAGGAAGCTCCAAATCACAAAATAGCAAGTTCTAACGTTGATCTCCATGTCCTACTCTAGCAAATGGACCAAGAAAATATGGTTCTCATGAAGTGGCAAGATGCACTTGCCTAAGGGAGTGGAGAGTGTAGAGGAAGGAGAAGAAGAAAAAGAAATTAATGGAGGAAGTTATGAGGAGAGAGAGTGGTAGGTGGGGATATAAAGAGGGGAGTTGTGGTGGGGATGAGGGTGTAGCATAGGTTAGGGTGATCCAATGCACATAAAACCGAACCAAATCGAACCATCCCCATCAAAACCGAGCCAAACCAAAAACCTAAAATACGAGAAATACCGAAATTCTACAAGTCGAGAAAAATAAAATACATGCCAAAATCCAAATACGAGTAAAAATACGAAATACGAAAAATACGGGAAATGAGGGTGACAACTCTACCCACCTTAAAAGAATTCCGTCCTCGAAATTTAATCAAGGAGCTAGAGATTGCCACGACAAGCTACACTAAGCACAGGCAAGTTACACTAAGCAGTTCAATCATACAATCATACAATGCAAGCAAGGAAAGGAAAACGTAAGGCATAAGAAAGACATTATACCTTACGAGTCAAACAGGTAGGGATATCGCGATCGGATATCTTCCTCACGCTCCCACGTTGACTCACCTAGAGAGTGATGATCCCAAGCAACACGGACTGATTTAATAGTCTTGTTCTTGAGTATCTTTTCCCTCCGGTCCAAAATAGACACGGGCCTCTCCTCATACGAAAGGTTGGTACCAACAACCAATTCCGAATGATCTAGGATGTGGCTCGGGTCCGGAATATACCGTCGTAATTGGGACACATGGAATACATCATGTACCTCACTTAGCGACGGCAGAAGAGCGAGACGATAGGATACATCTCCTACTCGCTCTAGAATATCGAACGGCCCTATATACCTAGGACTAAGCTTTCCCCGTACGCCAAAGCGAATGACGCCGCGGTTAGGCGAGATCCTAAGGAATACATGGTCGCCGACAGCAAATTCTAAGGGACACCGATGAGCATCGGCCCAATGGCGCTGGCGGTCCTGGACAACTCGGAGGTGATCTCTGACCTTCCTGACCACTTCAACCGTCTGGGAAATCAACTCGGGTCCGAGCATCTGCCTCTCCCCGACATCATCCCATGCTAGCGGGGATCTGCACTTCCTGCCATAAAGAGCCTCGAAGGGTGCCATCTGGATACTGGCCTGATAACTGTTGTCGTACGAGAATTCCACCAGGTGCAGATGATTCTCCCATGAACCATCGAAGTCAAGGGTACAAGATCTCAACATGTCTTCAAGAGTCTGGATTGTGCGCTCTGACTGACCATCCGTCTGCGGGTGATAAGCTGAGCTAAACTGAAGGTGAGTCCCCAAACTCTTCTGTAAGCTGCGCCAAAAGTGGGATGTGAATCTTGAATCCCTGTCCGAGGTGATACTGACTGGCACACCGTGAATCCTGACGATCTGCCTGAGATACATCTCTGCTAGCTGCGCCGTCGACTGTCCAACTCTGAACGGGAAAAAGTGTGCCACCTTGGTAAGCCTGTCCACAATCACCCAAATAGCATCTCTGCCGGTCGGAGATCTGGGCAATCCGGTCACAAAATCCATGGTTATATGTTCCCATTTCCATTCTGGGATCGGTAAGGGTTGAAGAAGTCCAGCGGGCCTCTGATGTTCAGCTTTAACCTGTTGGCAAACCAAACACCGAGAGACAAACCGGGCTATCTCCCTCTTCATGCCATTCCACCAAAAATGCTGACGAATATCACGGTACATCTTCGTACCACCCGGATGAATAGAATACTGCGAACTGTGGGCTTCTGCCATGACTTCCTGTCTGATATCTCCACTGGGTACACAAAGACGAGTGCCGTGCCGAAGTGTACCGTCTTCATGGATACATAACTCTGGCCTTCTTCCTGCTTCACACTCTGCTCTGAGTCGCTGGATCTTGGGATCTGCTGACTGTGCCATCCGGATTCTCTCAACTATGCTGGACTGAACCTGTAGACTGGCCATCAATGCCACACTGGTTGGAAGAACCACTTCAATTCCCATCTTCTGAAGATCTGCCAATAATTCTGGTTGCGCCGTCAGGAAATAAACTCCGGCTCTCCTGCTCAATGCATCTGCTACAACGTTGGCCTTCCCGGGATGATACTGCAAATCTACGTCATAATCTACCAATAGCTCGAGCCACCTCCTCTGCCGCATATTAAGGTCCTTCTGGGTGAAAACATACTTCAGGCTCTTATGATCAGTAAAGATCTCCACTCTATCTTCGTACAAGTAGTGTCTCCACAATTTTAAAGCAAACACTACCGCCGCCAATTCCAAGTCGTAGGTCGGATAATTCTTCTCATGATCACGAAGTTGACGTGACGTATAAGATATTACCTTCCCATGCTGCATCAAGATACATCCCAATCCTCTGCCTGAAATGTCGCAATAAACTGTGAACCCTCCGGTCCCATCTGGAAGGGTGAGAATGGGAGCCGTTATCAAACCTAGCTTCAACTTCTTAAATGATTCCTGACACTCTGCTGTCCAAACAAACGGCACATCCTTGCGGGTCAACTGGGTCATCGGCACTGAAATCCTTGCGAAATCTGAAACGAACCGTCGGTAGTAGCCGGCCAATCCAAGGAAGCTGCGAACCTCTGCCACTGAGCTGGGTACCGGCCACGACTCGATAGCCACAATCTTCTGGAGATCCACTTCCACTCCTCCTCGAGTAATGATGTGACCCAAGTACGAAATGCGATCGATCCAGAACTCGCATTTACTGAACTTGGCGTACAACTGATGCTCCCTAAGCATCTGAAGGACGACTCTGAGATGCTGCTCATGCTCTGCTTTACTCTTGCTGTAGACCAGAATATCATCTAGGAACACGATCACAAATTGGTCCAAGTAAGGTATGAAAATGCGATTCATGAGGTCCATGAATACGGCCGGCGCATTGGTCGCTCCAAAGGGCATAACAAGGAACTCCCAATGTCCATACCTCGATCTGAATACTGTCTTCGGGATGTCCTGCTCTCTGACTCTGATCTGGTGGTATCCTGACCGTAAGTCGATCTTCGAGAACACTGAAGCCCCTCTAAGCTGATCAAACAAGTTATCTATCCTCGGAAGAGGGTATCTGTTCTTGATTGTCACCGAATTCAAGGTACGATAATCAACACATAGCCTGGACGTACCATCCTTCTTTTTCACAAGAAGCATCGGGGCTCCCCAAGGCGATCACTTGTACGAATGAATCCCTTGGTCCTGAGTTCTTCAATCATCTTGTACAAAATCTCCAACTCTGAAGGCGCCATCCTGTAGACTCGCTCTGAGACTGGTGTTGTCCCGGGAATCAATTCTATAGTGAACTCAATCTCCCGCTCTGGCGGCATCCCTGGAAGCTCCTCTGGAAAGACATCTGGAAACACTTCAACTATCCTGGGCAACTGCACTGCTGCTACTGCCATCCGCAATGCTGGAGAAGATGGCTCTACTGCACCTCTGGAAAATGAAAACTCTGGCTCGCCGGGGATACTAAAGACAACTCTGCCAATATGGCAGTCTATCCTAGCATACTGGTTCCTCAACCAATCCATGCCTAGGACTACATCATAGTCTGCCATGGGAAACTCTATGAATCTAGCGGGGAACTCCCTACCGCTAACTACGATCCGACACGAGGAAAACACTCGATCTACTCCCACAAGACCATTACCAGTAAGTATATTGAGCCTCACTGATAATGACTCGGGCTCCAATCCTATCCATGTCGCGAATCGTGCAGACATGAATGAATGCGATGCACCAGAATCAAACAATACTGAAGCTGGAAAGGAGTTGACGAGAATAGTACCTGCCACTACCTCACCTGGTGCAACTTCTTCCTCTATAGCCATCATCATGGCCTGACCTTGTCCTCTGGCTGCTGGTCCCCTCTGCTGGAAATCTCTCTGCCTATTCTGGGTCTGAGCTTGGGCCTGTGCATACTGCTGGGGGTGTTGTTGCTGGAATGCCTGAGACTGAGGCGACAAGGGCCTCGAAGACTGATACTGCTGCTGCTGAACTGGTGCTGGGCCAGGTCCTCTCACCGAAGAACTAGAAGGGTTGGATGCTGATGAACCACCCCTATTCGGGCAAGCTCCAACTCTATGATCTGCTGCTCCACAAGCCAGGCACAATCCCTGCGCCCTGCGACAATCTGCCACCACGTGCCCTGGCTTCCCGTAATGAGAACATCCCATCGCGGAAGCCTGCTTTTGCTTCTGCTGCTGCGGGTACATCGGGGTTGAATGCTGAACCGACGTCACTGAGGCCGCCCGCCTCGGAGTTCCAATGGTCAATCCCCTAGCTGCCGGGGCTGGAGCTGATGATTGGTGCATCTGACTATGGGACCGCTTCCTACCTCCGGTCCTATCCACGATCCTCTGGGAGGTATACTCATGCCTCCTAGCTGCTCTCAAGACTGCATCGAACGTCTGGTGCTCGAACTGCTCCACTGCTAACAAGATCTCCAAATGCAGCCCCTGCTGGAACCGCTAGGCTCTATCGAGCTCGGTTGCCACCAAGGTGGGGGCAAACCTACTCAGCCTAGAAAACTCCGATGCATAACTGTCGACTGTCCTGCCTCCTTGCTTTAAGTTGGTAAATCTGGTTTGCAGGTCGTACCGAGCCACAGCATAAAGTACTTTGTCTGGAATCTCTTCCTAAATATTGCCCAAGCAATGGGTGCCACTAATCCCATGGCCTGTGCCGTCCACCAATTGTGAGCTAAATCCAACAACTGCAGGCGTACCACCGCTACCTTTTCATCCTCAGGTGTCCTTGCTGCTTCCAGAACCACCTCGGTATCCTGAAGCCATGCATCCGCGGCAACCGCATCCTCGCTGCCGTCGAAGAAAGGAGGATTCAATCGCTTGAAGCTATTCGCCGCCTGGTTCCCTGGATGTCCGCCTCGGGTCAAGGCATCTTGAACTGTCTGGTGCAGGACGTCGCTTCGACGATCCTGGGAAGCTATCAAGGTTCTGATGAGGCCTACTAAGGTACCATCATCTGGCTCTGCGGGCTGGACGGGCCGAACTGGTGACTCTCCTCCAGTAGACACAACTCTGGAGGCTACCCCGGAATGCTGGACTTGATCTCCGGATTGCTGCTGATCCACGGAAAATGCTCCACCTCGTCGATCGGTAGGACCAGATGAGTGCCGCTGAAGAAGACGACAAAAGGAACAATAAGGAAAGGACCAGGACAGATCAATGATATAAGCACAGAATCAGGACAAGAATCCAGGGATTCAGAGGATACGAATAGAGATCAAGGACGAGTACTGATTGAGACATCTATCTGGTGAACCCCCACATATCTTGATTTAAGAGACCTGCTTGGGCCACCACTTAAACCATGTCACGCCCCTAGAACCAGAATACTGGAGAGCGGGGGCAGACATAGCCAGCTACGTATATTGAAATGGAAACCACCTCGATATACGGTCACGGTTGTCTAGATATGTGAGAGTTTTCTACAAGCCAACAGTCTCTTATGTTCATGTACAAGCCTAATGTCTCAATCACAGCAAGTAAGTAAAGTCACAAGATGTATGATCATTAAATATGCAATAATAAGGCGTCCCAAATATCACATATTCAGCTGATCATGAAGCTAGTCGTTACAAAATGTTAGGACTAGCAAGAGTTTTGTCATACATGATCAACCCTAGGATTTGTCAATCATGTTTACAGCCCGTAGGCAGACAGTAAGTAAAAGTGCATCGAGCTAACAGGTGCTCGTCGGCTAAACGCCTCAAAAGAATATTTTTACAATAAAATGGGCAAGACAAAAAGGAAAACCCACTCTTGGCCCGGATTCCGTCTAGTGTTCACCATTGGGCTGGAAGCTTGGTAGATCCTCGGGAGCTGCTCCAAAATCTGGCCACACAAAACCAGCTGGGTCAACCCCAGAAAGAGCAAGTGCCACAAGGGGGGCCACGAAATAAGAACAAAAGCCAGCAAATAATACAAGAAAGACTAATATTAAAACTAGAATTACGAAAACATGTCAGGATGATATACGACGAGATAACCATGGAACTATTCCGATAGCCAGGTTACAACCCGTAAACCAAACAAGGACCGGGGTTGTAACCCTTCATCTGAACAGAGCTTGGTTTCCCACCATTTATCGGCAAGATAATAATGTAAGAAATCAAGACAGGAAGCAATCTTGTACTGGGATCAAGAAATAGCTAGACTGGTTATACTTCATTCAATCAATCACGGCCAAGCAGATCCTACGGCTTACTACTTTAACTAACTAGGGTTATCACAGGCCTAATTACTAACAAGATGCAGTGAGATTGTTCCACAGCCACAAGCACTGCAGACCATCCAGGCTACCCAGGACGAAAGATTAGGGTTGAATTCAGGTGGGTACATAGTCCAGGAGACACATGTACCCTTAGGTGACTTAGAGGGTGCAACACCTGACAGTGTGCTGGAAATGCGCGCTACTCGACGGCAGGCTACAAATCCCTGGAGCACCCAGGTAACGGGATTACCTGTAGCTGTGTCATCTCTTCATGACTACTGAGTTATTCTAGTTATTAGCCTTAATCCATTTTAATAGGTACTCCTGACCGTGGTACTCAGGAGTCCCATCCTAGACATGATGCGAGACTGGACTAGTGGATTTAACAAGCAAGCAAGAAAGAACCACCCACGGTGTCAAGACAAGTCAAGTTAGGTTATCAAGTCATGTCAAGTCAGGAGTGCGCCGCTACGGCCGCTATCAAGTTATCATGATAAATCATGTCAGGGTACTTGTCAGGAGTGCGCCACCACGGGCCACTATCGTGTTATGCTAATTCCTTGTCATACCAGGCCATGTGCAATAGTCATTCCAATCATGGTAAGTAAAATCAAGTTCATGACAAAAGGCGTAAGGATATAAAATGGGCATAAAATATCTAATAAAATATCAAAATGCAGGGTTATAGAAGAGCCAAGCTTAAAGAAATGAAACCAAACTCTAAGAGCCAATGGTTAAGCAAGGGGTCAAGGGGCAGCATACGTGCAAAAGTGCGCACGCAGGAAAGCTGCGTACGCACAAAAGCACGCACGCAAGGCTCGCTCAAGTCTGCGTACCAAGGCACACTCAAGGGGAGCAGCTGCGTGAAAAGTCACGCAGGCTCAAGGAAGAAGCTGTGTGAAAAGTCACGCACGCTCAAGGGAGCAGCTGCGTAAAAAGTCACGCACGCTCAAGGGAGCAGCTTCGTGAGAAAGTCACGCACGCTCAAGGGAGCAGCTGCGTGAGAAAGTCACGCACGCTCAAGGAGACACGCTTCCAACAGGAAGCGTACTCAGGTCTGCATACGCAGCGTTAAGGAGCGCGCGTAGCTCAGTGTGTGTGAGCTAAGAAGCTCTGCACACTGCTCACTGTCTTCTCCAAACAGCAAGAACATATGGCCGAACCCAAAGCTTCAAAAGTTCATAACTTGGCCATCCGAACTCCAAATCCGGATTTCCAAGGTTCCAACTTGAGTGAAACTGAGAGCTCTTCCACATGGAAGCATCAAAACCCATGAAAATCCAACCCAAGTAGATCAAACCATGCAAAATCCGAAAATAGCTAAACTTAGATCTAGAACCAAGGAAGCTCCAAATCACAAAATAGCAAGTTCTAATGTTGATCTCCATGTCCTACTCTAGCAAATAGACCAAGAAAATATGGTTCTCATGAAGTGGCAAGATGCACTTGCCTAAGGGAGTGGAGAGTGTAGAGGAAGGAGAAGAAGAAGAAGAAATTAATGGAGGAAGTTATGAGGAGAGAGAGTGGTAGGTGGGGATATAAAGAGGGGAGTTGTGGTGGGGATGAGGGTGTAGCATAGGTTAGGGTGATCCAATGCACATAAAATCGAACCAAACCGAACCATCCCCATCAAAACCGAGCCAAACCAAAAACCTAAAATACGAGAAATACCAAAATTCCACAAGTCGAGAAAAATAAAATATATGCCAAAATCCAGATACGAGTAAAAATACGAAATACGAAAAATACAGGAAATGAGGGTGACACCATGGCTGCAGCAGGAACAACAGTAGCTGCTGTCCTCAGGACAGCATCAGGGTATTGCATCATGCAGCAGCTGTAGCACATATTCAGCCCCCTTTTCCAGCCTACATTCAGCCATCCATCCATTCATCATATATCAGTCCACAAATCCATTCATCCACCCATTCATCATATATCAGTCCACAAATCTATTCATCCACCCATTCATTATATATCAGTCCATAAATCTATTCATCTATCCATTCAAAATCAGTCCCATTTCCATCATATTTCAGCCCCTTGTTCTTCTTGAGACAGTCCAACATGTGGACCTTGCCAACAGCCCATGTACCCTTGTGCAGTCCACAGGAAACACTCATTGTAGCCTATTTTAGGACTGGTATCAGTCCCATGTAACATCCTCATAAAACAGCCCATCCATCCATTCCATAGCCCATTCACCATTCATTCATCCATCATTTTCACTCTATTCACACTTCATCATATATCAGTCCATCACATATATAACATTCCATACATTCATCCAACATTCATCCATATCTCATTCACCATTTCAAATACATTCCCAGTTCATACATTTCAGTCCAAATCAGTCCCTTAAACCCCTCATATGTGATTGTGTGTATGTGTGTGTGTATGTGTGTGTGTGTGTGTGTGTGTGTGTGTGTGTGTGTGTGTGTGAGTGAGTGTCTATGAGAGGTTAAATAGGGAATTATTATGTTAGCAAGGTAAGGTAAGTTAGTGTTGTATTAGAGAGTGAGTTATATGTTAGATATGGTATTTGAGTTAAGAGTGGTGTCTAATATTATAGATGAGTTAGTGTATGGCTATAGATATTAGAGCTAGAGTTGAGTGGTATCATAGGATACCAAGTTGGTATCGTAGGGTAAATAGGATTTACCTTAATTGAGTTAAGGTAATTACCTAGAAGCTAAGGTATGAGTTTAAGGTTTAAGATATAGTTAGAAATTGTTTTCCTTGGTTGGTAACGGTCAGGATTAGTGCTCTTAGATTAGTTTTGACCTCGGTTGACCGTTTTGACCAAAAGTCAACAAAAATCAACCGAAAGTCAAACTTAGCCTAAAAGTGACTAAAACTTGACCGGACTCAACCAGAGTTGACTGAAAGTCAACAGTTGGTCAACATTAGCCTAGTTTGACCTAGGGTTGACCTAGAGTTGACCAGGGTTGACCAGTTGACCAAAAGTTAACTGTAAGTCAACATTTGACCCAGTTTGACCTAGTTTGACTTGGATTGACTTTCTGTGACCTTGTTTGTTCTAGTTTGGCCCAGTATGACCTAGTATGTCCTAGTTTGGTCCAGTATGACCTAGTATGACCTAGTTTGGCCTAGTATGACCTAGTATGACCTAGTTTGGACCAGTATGACCTAGTTTGACCTAGTTTGACTTAGACTTGCATATCATGACTAGATTAGTTTCCTTTTTCATTATTAAACCCTGTTTTGACTTATGGTATCTCATCTTTAGGTCTGTGATTACTTTGAGCATCTGTTCACCTTATTAGTCCAGGACCACAGGCGAGTACATTTACTGATAGTTTTTATTGCCTTGTTATCTGCTATATCCGATTCAGTTGTAGTGCCTTACTTGATTTCCCGACAGGATGGTTCACGGACTAGTATACATCGGATCATGACATGAGATGTTGTTTCTAGATTTTTTTGGTATATTGGTACATTTCCTGTCTTATTTCTTGTACTTGTATAGACACCGATTCCTGAG
The DNA here is from genome assembly GCA_029216955.1 of Iris pallida. Taxonomy (NCBI): domain Eukaryota; kingdom Viridiplantae; phylum Streptophyta; class Magnoliopsida; order Asparagales; family Iridaceae; genus Iris; species Iris pallida. The sequence goes on from JANAVB010011521.1 coordinate 36,583, forward strand.
AGGGAGTAGCTACCCTCTTAGGAAATCCTGTGTCATGGCGTGTCATGTCCGGATCTATTATACTAATCGGAGATGAGGAATTATTAGGGGCTATGTGATGAATACCATCCTGTCACTATATTCTTGTGCTTGCGCCACTCCCACCTCACGTAGGGTATAGCGAGATCTTATTCCTTGTGCTTGTTACCCAGGTTAGCCGGCATAACCCTTTCCAGTGATTTTTATGTGATTGTCGGGCCAAGTGGATAGCATGTCCTGTTTTCCAAGCCGATCACACAATGCTCTAATAATTCATGGCACATTTTATATTTATTTTATTATATCAAATATCCTACTCAGTTCTACATTCAGTACTTTTCTCACCATATTATGATATTCAGTACTCACATCCTGTTATATATTTTCTGTTGATTTTGTCTTGTATTTCATTATACTGTCTCTTATAGAATTTGTCAATTCATATGGAACTGCTGTTAGTGTTTGTACTTGCTCATTTTTCTGACAGGATATCGTTGATATATTACAGATAATTCTGAGGCAGACTGCTCGACCTACTATGGGGTTGGGGTAGATGGAGACTTAGGCCAGGACTGTGACCTGGTAGTTGAGCCACTAGACTTTGCACACCTGGACTAGTATAACTTAGTTAGGTTTGCCTGGACTACGATCCAGCTAGTACTTTCAGACTGTAGTTTTTATATTATATTTTGAGATTTTATGATGTGTTTATATCTCTGAGCTTGTGTTGGATCTTGAACTCATTTCCTGTTTTCACCACTATCATATTTTCCTTTTGTGCTATCTATCCTAGTTTGTCTTGTGATTGAGTTATGCCATATTATACCTCCGTGCAGAGATGACAGGTACCCTTATATTTTGTCTAGTTGTAGTTTTTATAGACGACCTATACAGCATTCTACCGTCGATTCTGCGACGTAGGCTGGACATAACTACGTACACGTGTCCCTAATCAGGGTGCGGGTCTTGACACAAGAAGTCATAGCCAGCTAGGGCCTCACCTCGGGGTATAGGGTCGTGCATATGGATCCTAAACACATGTTTCTTCACCTCTCCTCGAAAAAAGATCACAAGATTGTCTAGAGCAGAGGCACCGACAGAATAGACTCGCACATCATGAAAATTATCAAATGGTCTCCGGACTTCAACACCAAAGAAGATTCAGCGGTCGTCTCGACGTGGGTCACCCTTCCGAATCTCTCTCTTATTTGTTTTGCCCCAGCGGCGATGAAAAGATTTCCATTTCCTTTGGGATGTTCGTGGCCATGGCAGAGGAAACATGAAACCTCTTCAAGGGAAATTATGCCAAAATCTGTATGGAACTTGATATTTCGAAGGATCTTTCCAACCATATCTAAATCGTTCTTAGAAATTCAACCCACTCCCAACAGATTATATACGACAATAATATCATATACTGTAAACATTGTCATTTGCATGGCCACACCACCGAATATTATTTCCGTGCGCACCCAGAACTTAAGAAGAAAGCTATTTGTAAGAACGTCCCCCCTCAAACGAATAGGAAATCCCAACAATCACACCAATCCCCCTCCTACCTTTACCGAACTCCCATATCCGGTTTGAAGATAGTACTGGAAACCCCCACTTTCAAGAACAAACCTCCCCAGGAAGAGCCATCGTGCCCTTCAAATCCCCAGCAATCAACCTTACCAACAAATTTGACATTCTCGCCTCCCCACTCCTAGAAGACTCTCAGGAGATGTTTATCTCCAATGCTCACATCTTGGAAGAGACTTTTGAGCATAGCGATGCTACTGGAGGATAGGCAGACAAAGCTGATGTTCCTTCCACACTGGAGAACCCTTTGGTATCAACGGGCGAAGCGGATCTCAAACTCCACGACACGGAAGCACCCTATACATTCCAGATCGATGCTGACATCCGTGTTGAAGCTCTGGCTAACATAGGTTAAGCACCGGTGGCCAGGCTACAACAGGGCATCGACGTTGGCCTCCTCAGTACGAATAGTCACTTTGGAGCGCTGGCTGAAATAGTTGGTGAGGTCTACTTGCACCCATCAGAGGATGTAGTTATACACATCAACGACATAACCTCCAAGGCAAACAAAAAGGAAGCAGCCACCACTAAAAAATCAAAAAAAGGAGCTAAAGAGGCAACGACCATGACCACCAGGTCAGCCGTGAAACTCTCCAAAAACCCCTCCCAAGTAACTTAAATGCTTAGCATCCTTGCTTGGAATGTTAGGGGCCTCGCAAATAAACCTACCTTGAGAAGATTAAATAGTCTCAAGAAAATTCATAGAATTGACATCTTAGTGGTTATAGAACATAAAATCCCTTAGAAGAAAATCAAGTCTATTCAGATGGAATTAGGCTTCCCATCTGCCATTGCGGGCTGCCATGACATCTGGATTCTCTTTGCGGCCGATGTGAAGCTCACGATTATACACGACTCGAGGCTGGCACTCTCGTGTTGGGTGGAACACCCTATGCTCCATTCATGTTCGCTCCTGTCTGCCGTTCACGGCAGCTGCGACATTCCGGACCGTAAACATTTGTGGGATGACCGGATGGATACCCATCTAAACCACATCAACCTCTCATGGCTCTGTGTTGGCGACTTCAATACTGTTACGAGCTGGGCGGAGAAGTCGGGTGGTCGACCCCCGCCACCGTCGGCTATGAACGACTTCAACAACTTCATATTCAGCGCTCATCTGACTCCTCTCCAGTTTTCAGGCAGTACCTTTACTTGGTGTAACATGCAAGAAGGCGCTAGGCGGCAATATTTCCGCCTTGACCGTGCCCTCATCAACGTTCAGTGGTCAGATATGGAGATTATTTCTAGTCTTTCACACCATAACGCGATTGAATCGAATCACGCCCCTCTCCTAATAGAAATCAGCAGCAAAACTAACCACATCAAGAAAAGTTTTTATTTCCTCGACCTCTGGAGCCATCACCCACAGTTCAGGAACATCGTCGCTATTGCGTGGAGTGGCATTAACACCCTAGACCCCCTCGTTCAAGTGGCGGACAAACTCAAAGCTACTAGAAAAGCTCTGACTGCTTAAGAAAGCTTTTGGCGACATCTTTCAGGCTGTTCGTACTATTGAAGACGACATTTCCCACGCTGAGATTTTGTTCGCTAACAATAGATCCCCCGTGAGCCGTGCCTCCCTCAACCTCACCAGAGCGCTGCTGAAGTTCAGACATAAAGTAGAGACAGAATTCTGGAAACAAAAAGCTCGGCTGACATGGGACACTGAGGGCGACAAAAACTTGAGCTACTTTCACTCCTATGTTAAGGGGCGCAGACAATAGCTCTACCTCCACCAGATAGCGGACAAGGGTGGGCAAATTATTAAAGACCAATGGGGCATCCAGTCTGTAGCGGCTCATTTCTATTACTAGTTTTTCACCAAAGAAATCATCATCAGGGACGAAGAATTCCTTACGGTGATCCCTCGCTTGAGCGAGGACAGCGATAACACCCAACTGTAGATCCTTCTTTCCGAGCTAGAAGTGAAAGACATTGTTTGGGAGCTGAACAAGCACAGCGCTCCTGGTCCTGGCGGTTTTACTGGCGCCTTTTTAGAGCTTGCTGGGACATCATCAAGTTGGATATCCACGAGGCGGTCACCGCCTTCTTCCAAGGAGCCAGGTACCCCAGATCGATATTTTGCGCTAACCTGATTCTGATTCCCAAGCAGGAGAACCCGGTGACATTTAAAGACTTCTGTCCTCTGAGCCTGTGTACCTTCACCAACAAAATTATTTCTAAGATAATTGCTAACCGCATGACAGGGCATCTCCCCAAGATCATCTCTGAAGAGCAGAACAGCTTTATTCGTGGTAGGAACATTTTAGACAATATCATGTTGGCCCAGGAGATGATCACTTGCATGAAATTTCCAGCTAGGGGTGGCAACATTGCCATCAAGCTAGACATGGAAAAGCCTTATGACAGGCTCGACTGGTAATTCATGATATTGGTATTTGGGGCTTTCGAGTTTTCGGAGACCTGGATTGATATCGTATGGAGATCTATCAGCAATTCGTGGTTCTCTACCGTTATTAACGGTCAAGCTGAGGGTTTCTTCAAATCTAGTCGTAGAGTGAGATAAGAAGATCCTTTATCTTCCACCATCTTCATAATAGCAGCTAAAGTTTTTAGTAGAAATCTGAACAAAATGGTTGGTACCCCCAGGTTCTAGCATTTTCACACCACAAGCGGTTGCCCTATAATCACCCACCTGGCCTACGCCGACGACATTCTCATTTTCTCATCCGGTGATGCCGGGTATGTAGAAGTGGTCCACAACATGCTGCAGAGATACATCAACTGCTTAGGCCAGCGCGTCAACCCCAACAAGAGTGTTATCTACGTTCACCACAAGGCTAACAGAGAACATTCCTCCACCCTCTCCAACATCACTTCCTTCTCTGTCGCTTATCCTCCATTCTCGTACCTTGGGTGCCCGTTAGTATACGGCAGATCTAATGCGGACATTTTTGAAGGGCTGGTGGACAAAATAAGGAAGAAAATTGCAGGATGGCACAACGCGACCCTGTCGCCTGGCGGGAAGATGATTCTGATCCAGCACGTGCTTTCATCTATCCCCATATACATCCTTGCCGCCTGCTCTCCCCCCTAAGAATGTCCTCATATCCGTCGAGAACCTTTTTATCAACTTCTTCTGGGGGCACAGCGATGGAAGGGATAAGCATCACTGGGATTCTTTGGACTCCATGGCCAGACCCACTACTGAGGGAGGCCTTGGTTTCAACAGGCCGTCGTACATTGTTGATGCTTGCTCTATAAAATTGTGGTGGAAGCTGCGTGTGAGTAGTAATATCTGGTCTCGATTCATGAAGGTCAGATATTTCAAGCACTCACATCCGTCGGACGCAGTTTTCAATAGCAAATCCTCTGCATCTTGGCGTCGAATCCTGAGAGGAAGGCACGTCGCTGAGCCTTTGATCTGTCTTCAATTGGGCTCGGGAGATTCGTCCATCTTCTACGAACGTTGAACTGGGGATGACCTTCTCCCTCGTCTTTCAACTAGTATGCCTATATAAGATTGAATTTTAAGCCTACATAAGTCTGTATTTCCATATATGGTAAGCCTACATATGAATGGATTTTAATACTACATAAGGTTGAATTTTCGTATATGGACACATGGCATGCTATATAAAGGGGTCTGAAGGTTTTCCTTGAGATATCTTATTGTGCTCACTAAAAATTGTTGAATAAGGTCAACACAAAAATTTAAGAGAGTTTTGTCTTCTTCTTTTTTATCTTTGTGGCAGAGAGTTCTTGAGAGCAAGAAAGAAGTGTTAAGGAGCTATTGTAATTCTTTTGCTTTTTCACAGTGGAACTGAATTACCCTCGTCTATGGAAGTAGACATCTTGATCGAACCATGCGAACTCTTATTTTTGTGGTTGTTAATTTTATGAAAAACTCTTCGCAGACTGCCAGTTTGGGCCGAAATCCAAACCGAATGACACGTGTCAGCGCGAGATTGGACCCAAAAAAACACTCTGTCCCCCCTGCTAACTTCCAGCGAATGGGAAACCGACACGTGGCGTCGGTTCACGTGTCGGTTTCTATGGCGGTCTGGGAAGAAACACTGTAATTTTATATGACATTTTCTCGGATTTTTTGGAATTATTTTTAATGTGTCCCCCAACACCATCATTGAACTATTCTTTTCGTCTACGGAGGATATACCACACATAAAGTAATTGTTTCTTGCAAATAAGGCTACAATGTTAGCTTCTAGAATTTCACCATTGAGATTTGTAGAATCTGTGCAGGAATATATTATCAAAATTTTTTTTTATTATGTATAACTAATATGTTGTTTTTTGTCCGACCAAAATTTTTTTATACTCGGCTACATAATTTTTGCCAAACCTTCTAGTAAATATTGAATTCAATTTTTGCTGGTCTGATTGACGGAACATATTTTGCTGACCATTCTCCTAAATTGCTTTTGTACTAACAAATTTCTTACAAATTTGTTACAAATTTATTCCATAAGAACAGATACTAGAGAAATGCACGTTACCTAGATAATAATCAATCAAAACTATGACACACAATACGACCAATGGTCTTGAAGAAACATTTGACAAGGCCCTTTATAGCCACTATGGGTGAGCATTCGGTTGAAATATTTCTAGTGTTCAATAGATCGGTTTAAAGTTAGAATATGTGATTAAAAAATATTAAAAATTATAATTTTTATACACATATTTATAGTATTTTAAAGTTTCGTTCAAAGTTGTGCTAATTGTTAAATTATCAAAATTTGACTTGAAAATATATACATAAAATTATATATTTCAAATATACACATTTTTAATTACGAAATATGATAAAATTGAGGGTATTTACATGATTGCATAATCCTTATTAGATTTTCAGTTTGAATAGAAACCGAAATCCAAAATCAAATAAAGAATTCTAGTATTTTTAAAACTGAAACCAAATCAAAAAAAGTCAAACCGACTAATCTCTTATTCGGTTAGGTTCAGTTTTTAGTCCAAAACCGAATAATGCTCATCCCTAATAGACATTATTCCTATTACAACGTTGCTTAACGAATTGAGGGGGGAGGAACCTCGCACAACGGATAATGCTGACGTGGTGGACCTCATTGGCAGGGATGAAGTCTGATACTAAGAGCATCATTAGTAAGGCTCATCCCATTTTCTAGATTCTAGATTTAGAATGTAGGAGCTTATTTTGTAGAATAGTAAATCTTATCCCTAGTCTCAATTTGTACAATTTGGGTCCCATCCTATTCATAGGTACTAAAGGTTGGGTCTCCCAATTTCTAGATTATATATTATAGGAACTCATTTTGTAGAATAGTAAGTCCCAATTTAGAACCAAACTTTCTAGATTCTAGACTTTATATTATTTTTTCCTACATTAATTTTTGACCACACAATCTTTGAAACCGGAGTTCACTTTATTATTTTATACTATTTTCACACAAATTCAACCCATTATCTATTAACTTTTTTTTCTAGTAACCCATTCCCTATTATTTTATACTATTTAGCATTATTGTAAAACTTAAAACTAATAGGAAGGGCGACGTCAGTACAATTACGCGTACGGTTTTTCCTTCGGTTCGGCAAACATTCGTATTAGTCTGATCCAGATGTATTCTTTTACACTCCTGTGCCAACAACGGCTACATAGTACGACAATCCACGTGAGATGCACATGCTTCAACCTGTACCAAAACCCAAAAAAGCAGCCACCAATACCATGTGGCTCCAACGTTCGGGAACAGCATCCCCGTCTATTTATTACATAAACGTTTTGGAAGAATCTATTCTATTTAAGCCGCAGCTCAATGACTTCATTACTTCACCACTTCCAATTGAACCCAAACCCATACCACACAATGTCTCTCCTCCTCCTCCTCTTCTTAATATTCTCCTTCTCCATCTACCGAAGTACGTATCATATGCAATTTCCGTCTTAAATCTTTGTGTGAGTGCATCTTATGATTAAGTAACTTTTCTTTTACAGCAAATGGGACCTACTTCAGGTCTCTCGGAGTCAACTTCGGCACCCTCGGCAACGACCTCCCCTCGTCGTCCGTCTCCGTCAGCCGCATCCGCCACCTCCGAGCCGGCGGCGTCAAGATCTACGACGCCAACCCCGACACCCTCCGCGCCCTCTCCGGCGTCCGCATCCCCGTCGCCATCATGCTCCCCAACCAGCTCATCTCCGCCGTCTCCTCCAACCAGTCCGCCGCCGACTCCTGGCTCGCCTCCAGCCTCCTCCCCTTCTACCCGAAGACCCGGATCCGCTTCCTCCTCGTCGGCAACGAGGTCCTCTCGGACCCCAGCACCAAAGCCACCTGGCCCCACATCGTACCCGCCATGACCCGCCTCCACGCCTCCCTCCGGTCCCACTCCATAACCAAGGTGAAGGTGGGGACCACGCTGGCGATGGACACCGTGCGCAACATCTCCATCACCCCCCCGTCCGCCGCCGAGTTCAGACCCGACATCGCCGGACCCGTCATGAAGCCGCTCCTGGACTTCCTGAACCGGACCCGGTCCTACTACTTCGTGGACGCGTACCCTTACTTCCCCTGGGCCTCGGACCCGACCCGCATCAGCCTGGACTACTGTTTGTTCCGCGGCAACTCGAGTACCAACTATTTGGACCCGGTGTCCAAACTGACCTACACCAACCTGCTGGACCAGCAGCTGGACTCGGTCGTGTTCGCGATGGAGCGGCTCGGGTTCGCTTCGGTGAAGCTGGCGGTGGCCGAGACCGGCTGGCCGAACGGCGGGGACTACGACCAGATCGGGGCAAATATCCACAACGCCGCCACCTACAACCGCAACCTCGCCAAGCGGATGCGGGCACGTCCGCCGCTCGGGACGCCGGCCCGACCCGGCACCTACATCCCCGTGTTCGTCTTCGCGCTCTACAATGAGAACATGAAGGGCGGGCCCGGGACGGAGCGGCACTGGGGCCTTCTCTACCCCAACGGGACCAGAATGTACGACGTGGACCTGACGGGAGAGAGAACGGAATACGCGCCGCTGCCGTTGCCGACGAATAACGAGCCGCACAGAGGGAAGATATGGTGCGTGCTGGGGAACTTGACGGCGGACGCGACGGCCGTCGGGGACGCGGTAAGTTACGCCTGCGGAGCGGGGAAGGGCACGTGCGACGAAATTCAGCAGGGGAGGGACTGCTACGAGCCGAATAATTTGATCGCGCACGCGAATTATGCGTTTAATTCGTACTGGCAGCAGTTCCGGAGTTCGGGCGGGACCTGTTATTTTAACGGATTGGCGGTTCAGACTCTCAAAGATCCGAGTGAGTTATTTTTGCGCTTTAGTACCTGATATTTTTGCATTTTGCCTATATACATAAGATAGTAAAAGTAAATAATTTAATTTGTTTTATTTTATATATATGTGCAGGTCATGGCTCGTGCAAATTCGTAGCGAACTGAAAACCAGATAATTGAGTTTTTCATTTTAATGGTGACGATCCTTTTTGCTTTAGTTTTTAACAACACTTTGAATGATTTCAATATCAACAGATGGATTCCATTCCAATATTAGGAGTTTTTGGTGGATCATCTATGGCCTGTCATCTTTTTGTTGTAGTTTCATTAGCTCTCGACTTTCATTGTATCTCTTTGTATGGGATTGAAAATTTATGAAAAAGTCTCGTAACATGTAACATAGATGTTTATTTTTGTTCAAAAGCAAATATACAAAATAAAAAAAATGATTACTTGTTTATCTTTGTTTCTGTTGGCATTGGACTCGAATCAGACAGATCTAGGGCCCGTTTGGTTCACCGGGTTGGACAACGTAGTGTAATTAACATTATATCGTATTCCTAATTCCGATGATTGGTTGGACAATTTTTCTCGAGATGTAATGTAATCTCAATTAGAAACTTGATTACATTACATCTATTCAAATTCAAATCAATTACATCATAAAACCTATGTAATCTTAATTACATTACATCCTTGAATCTTAAATTACAAGTTTGTCCTTTTGACAAATATCAAAGTCTCTCCATCCCGATCAGAAGAATCAAAACCTAGATCTAAAATTTTCTACATCCCCTCCCTCTCCGTTCTCTTTCCCCGCCGCCCCCTCTTCCCTTTCCCCGTCGTCTTCCTCCGCTCCGGCCAGAGGAGAAGCGCGAGCGACGAGAAAGAGCAAGGAGAAGCAGAGAGGAGGAGGAGGAGCACATGGACGTCCCTTCCTCCAATCGCGGAGACGGCAGCGGCCCCTACCCCGACAAGATGGCGAAGATGCAGTAACGAAAAAAAAAACTCAACTTTGCTCTTACTCCTGCTGCTTCTTTTCTAATTCAACTAGGGTTTCCTTTAGCAGTTAAAAAAAAATTGAGATCGATTGTTGCACTATGCTGCCTTCTTATAAAGCTTGATAAAGTGGTGGTTGTGTAATTGATGGTAGTGCTTCCGCTTTACAAAAAGCTGAAACAACTTACGAAATCAGAGCTAAAGAAATGAACTAGCTTATCCAAAAAACAAGCGAAATTCGTGTTACCAAACTGCTTTTTTGGGGGAAAAAAAAGCAGAAGCAGCCTAGATAAACTGTATAAAACCCAGCCTTTATGATGATGTGTGGTAATTTGAATGTTCTAATTTATATGATACCATATGAATGTTATTTTTTTTTTTTACTTTTTACATGATACGATGTGATATTTTATTTTATTTGGTTACCGGATTTTTTTTATTTATTATAAATAGTAAATTTGGCCAAAAAAATATACATATAAATATTAAGGGTATATTTGTCAAAATAATACAAATACTAATTACTATTCGATTGCATTACATGTTAAACCAAACACTTAACTGTAATTGGTATTACATTGCATGGTTTAATTACATGTTCCAACCAAACATGGTAATGTAATTGTTATTCCATTACATTACAAACACAGTTCCATTGCAAATCCAATTCCATTATGATTACGATTACATTACAATGAGCCACCTCTTCTATGGAATCACATACGCATAATATATATATAGAATGCACTACTAGGACATGTTGTTCTGAACATTAAAGGAGTAAGGGATTGATACATCATAAATGGAGTGATACATTACCTAAACCAACTATAGAGGGCACAACCTATAGTTCTTACTATCTATACACAAAACATGTGTCACGATCCGCACCCAGTGTAGGGGCACGAGAAGTGGGTACGTCCAGCCTACGCCGCAGAATCGGCGGTAGAACGCTGTTCAAGGTCGCTAACTAAACAACTCACGCAATATATATAATGTACCTGTCATAAATCTCAACTCCGAACGGAGGACAAGTATAAGATATGATATAACTCAATCACAGTCTAAGCACGATAGGATAACACAGAAGTCTATACTAAACTCAAAGCAACAACTTAAAGAAACTTCTAAAATAATAATATCTCAAACAATCTCAAATACAACTCAAATATCCACTTATTACAATACAATTTCCAACAGAGAAAACTAAATCATAAACTAGCAATCTACTCCAAGCTCTATTGGTCCTCTAGGCTAGCTATGAATCTCTATGTTACCTGTAATATTTTCAACAGATCCAATCAGGACAGGAACGAGCACAAAATTTCAACAGTTCATATCATGACGGAAATATAAAGCATGCAATAGAGTAAGATACATAAATCGCTGAAAGAAATGTACATGAAAAAGAAAGAGATAACTGTACTGGAAATATCTACTATAAGTAAAGAACTACAAGTGACTAGTGGTTTAGAGTACAAGATAGGCATGTGAATGGCTTGATCAATACATGATTACACTACTAAGTTGTACATGATTACACTACTTGGAATTATTCACATAACTATTTATACTCTCCCGTACCCCAATCAATACACAAGGATCTAGACAGGTTATGTTATTGTACATGATCATCACAGGAGGCTCATAAATGAGTACACATGAAGTTATACATGAGGGCTCTGTGAACATGAGAGTACATGAATCACAAGAGTACACATAAATAGTGAAAGCACAGGAGTACATGATGAAAGTGAAACGCACATGACATGATGTACCCGATGCTCCCGAAGGGGATAACATCTCATAAAAAAAAATCCATATAGTACTAATCTTAGTTACCAACGTGACAGCATCAAGTAAAGTAATCTAGAGCAAGAATATAAGTGCTAGCAAACATAAAATGATCAGAGAATGTACTCGTCTGATATCCTGAGCAACTGATGTATATCGATGTCCGAACTGGAGTAACAGAGTTCTATTTAATGAGATACAGGTTACAATGTGTTCTATAATGAATAATTGAATTAAACAATAAATTCTACATGTACTAGGCCTCTCTAGGTCAAAAGTTAACCCTTGGTCAAACATCTAGTCAACTTAGTCAAACTTGGACTAGGTTTAGCCAACAATAAATCTAACAAACTCCTATATTTATATACCATATTATACTAAGCTAGCTAGTATATATGATAAGGCACTACATGCTTCATCAATATTTTTGGGTTCAAACTGCGAGACAAAAGCAACACAAGAAGCTATATCTTTATTGGAGGAACGAGTACTTACACCCTTGGTAATCTTACAAACTACCAAGTCCTTTGGATGACTAGCCAAGAATCTCATCTCTTTTGGTGTAGTCTCAGGATTGCTAGTTCCGGCTTCTTTGCTTGGAGGTTCATCTGATGCCTGATGTGATGGTTCTGCATCTTTATGTGAAGATCTTGCAGTAGCTGTACTTGGTACGATTATGTCTTCATTGTCATCATCGTCTAAGTGTTGATTTATCTCATCAAACTTGACGTTGATAGATTCTTCAATGATCATGGTTCTTTTGTTGAAGACTCTATATCCTTAGTTCTTTGCTGCATAACCTAAAAATATACCTTCATCGGCATTTTCATCAAATTTACTCAAATTATCTTTGGTATTAAGAATAAAACATTTACAACCAAAGATTTTGAAATAAGAAACATTTGGTGTTCTATCAAACCATAGTTCATAGGGAGTCTTCTTCGATATAGGTCGAATTAGAACCCTATTGAGAATATAGCATGCTGTATTTACAGCTTCAGCCCATAAATATCTAGGTAGACTAAACTGGTTTAACATAACTCTAGCCATTTCAGATAGAGTTCTGTTCTTACGTTCTACAACTCCATTTTGTTGTGGAGTCCTAGGACAAGAGAATTCATACAGATAACCGTGTATGTCACAAAATTACTTGAATTCTGCATTCTCAAATTCGTCGCCATGATCACTACGAATGCGAGTAATTATGAACCCTTTTTCATTCTGTACTTTCTTACAAAAGGTGACAAATTTTGATAATGCATCATTCTTGCGTGTAAGAAAATAAACCCATGTATATCTAGAGAAGTCATCTATAATGACAAATGCATATAACTTACCACCTAGACTAACAATTCTGCTGGGTCCAAATAAGTCCATATGCAACAATTGTAAAGGTCTAGTGGTACTTACAGCGTTCTTGGATTTGAATACATATTTGGTAGCTTTGTTCTTTTCACATTCACTACATACCGTATCCTTCTTGAAAAAAATATCCGGTAAGCTGCGTACCAACTTCTTCGTAGATAATCTTAAAATTGTATCCATGTTTGCATGACCGAGTCTCATATGCCATAGTTGACTCTCAATACTTTTGGCCATCAAACATCTACCTGCTGTGTTAGCATCTTCCAGCAAATAGAATACATATATATTATCTTCCCTAATACCTTCAAATATAGTACAACTAGTTGAACTATCAATAATAGTACATTTATCTTTTACGAAGTTAATGCCATAACCGTGATCAGCTAAATGGCTTATGCTGAGCAGATTATGTTTTAACTCGGTAACAAGACAAACATCTTTAATCACTGGATAGGGAGCCTTACCAATGTCACTGATACCGATTATGTACCCTTTCAAATTATTATCGAAGGAGACGTATCCTTCTTTATTCCTCTTCGACAGTGTTGCAAATAATGAAGCGTCACCGGTCATGTGTCGTGAGCAACCGCTGTCGAGGATCCATTTGCTCCTAGCATGTGAAGGGTGTCCCACCTACAAAATAATTTGCAGATGAAACTTTTGGTACCCATTTCTTGTAGAGTCCTGATTGGTTAGTTTTCGGTATCCATGAATAAATATTTAAATCTACTAACTTTCTTATTCTATATGCAGAAGATATATGACCAATGAGGCCACAATAATGACATTTAGCATGTTGAGTGTTGAAAGTAGTGTGAGGTGCATGATTGGTAGGTTTTGGGTTTCTAGTATAGAAGAATGCATGCCTATTAGTCTTCTTGGGCATAGTCTTGGTATGGTTTGGTCTGACAGTGTTGGACGTGTTCCGATGATTCGGTAATTGACACGTGTTAGAATAGGAAGCAGCAACTTCAGGCCGTTTTCCTAAACTAATTTTTAACTTTTTGGAAGTGTCATATAATTTAGTATAGTCAGATGTGAGTGATTCTAATCTGACCTATGCACACTGGAGACTCTTTCTCTCCTTAGATAGGTCTTCCTTTAACTGGATAATAGTTTGGTCTTTTCGGATAGCTTAACAGTCTCGTGTAACAATAATTTAATAGAAGAAAGCTCACCAGACTCATTTGAAGAGTCATTATTGTAGAACCTAGAGGGGGGTGAATAGGGAAATAAAAAATAACTAGTGCAACAGAAGCAATATATGACAAATAAAAGTAAAGAGTGAGAAGATCAAACACAAGATGTATCCTGGTATCCTCGCTTGAGGCAATCCAGTCCCGGAACTCTCTCTGGCTTAAATCCACTATTTAGTCAAATAGTACACACGAGTTTGGATCCGAAGAACTCGCCAACTTCAACACGAGTTTGGATCCGAAGACTCGCCAACTTCAACACACGAGTTTTCTTACGAAGGCTCGCCAACTTCAAACAAATGAGAAGAGAAACTTGTTGATCTTCTAACACGTGAAGATCGAAATTTACAACTCTTAAATACTCTATCACTTTGGGAGAGGATGACAATGAAAAGCTTGGAAGAGTATTAATGGTGGAGCTCTTGGTTGTTGGAAAATTTATGGTAAGAGTTGGTTAAAGCCTCAAGAGAGAGAGAGAGCTTTCTTTTATAGAGAAACCAAGAGTGGATGGCATTTAATGCTCTAGATATAGGCAGACCGGTAGGCAGCGGCATACCGTCGGTATACCGGTCAAATAGTAACGGTCATATTAATGACCGTTTGAGAGCATTAAATGCGGCCATTAATGCTAGTCAGAGCAATTCAAAAACCAAATATTTAAAACTCGGTATACCGTAGGTATGCCGCGGCATACCGTCGGTATACCGACGTTTTGTCACAGCAAGTTTTGGGTCGCTAAAAATGGTATACTGCCGGTATGCTGGAGCATGCCGTCGGTATGCCGACAATTTGTCACAGCAACTTTTGGGTCGCTAAAAACGGTATACCGCCGGTATGCCGGAGCATGCCATCGGTATGCCAACAATTTGTCACAGCAACTTTCTGGACTCTAAAAATGGTATGCCGCCGGTATGCCGAAGCATGCCGTCGGTATGCCGACAATTTGTCACAGCAACTTTCTGGACTCTAAAAACGGTATACCGCCGGTATGCCGAAGCATGCCGCCGGTATGCCGCTCTGTAGGTATTTGATTTTTGACTTATTCTTTTACTTGTCATCCGTCCTTAGGTGTTTACAGATATACCTAGACTTTGTACAGACATGAAGACTCTAAGCAAGAGGACGCCGTCTTATGCAAGGAGCGCCGGTAACTGCTTCAATCTTCGATGCGAAGGATGGATGCACTTGAACGGAAAGACTTTATGTAGTAGAGCTTCTGAGAAGATATGTATCTGAAGTCACAGAAAACTAAACTACGAAGATGCTGTTAATATATCAAAATAAAATGTGCCAACAATCTCCCCCATTTTGATAATTGACAAAATAGAGAGATAGCATCTTCAGGGAGTAACTCCCCCGTAGGTAGACAACTCCCCCTCAATACGTTTTCTCCCCCTTTGTCACTTAGTCAAAGATGGGAAAGAAAATTAAAAAATAGCAGTAATAAGAACAAGAGCATAGAATAAAAAGCATGTATTTATATATAAAAGTGAAAACTTAATACATGCAAGATGGAAATACTACAAAAGACAATTAAAAAGACTCTCCCCACGAGAGTTTGATAATAAGAGACAAACACAAACCAAGTCCCCGAAGGACTGCAAAGTACTAGAACCAACCACACAAAGGTCCCCGAAGGACCGTAAAAGACAGAACATAAAAAACAAACACACATAACTAAAACACGCATTATTAGAGACCATCATTCAAAGGGAAGCCACCCCTAATGTCCGTCGGATCGTCCCCACCATCCTGAGCTTGTTGAAAGGCACCGTAAGGATTAATGCCGTCTGGGTACATAAACCCAAAGGCATTGGGATCGGAGAAGCGCGGAGCCTGGTACATTGGATCTTGAAGATTGAGATCCAGATACATGTCCCGGTCCTGAATAGTGCGCTGGATAAAATATGCTTGATCATGAAAGCGGGCTTGAATCAGATTTCCAAGGCCACGAGTATGAGCCCTCATCTGTTCCTCTGCCTGTGCCATGCGCATGTCGAAGTGCTGCTGAGTCAGCGGCATGTATCGGCCGAAGGTAGGAGGAGTAGATGCGGGAGCAGCAGGAGTGAAAGCTGGTGGCTCTTGGGAAGAGGAAGTACGCGAAGTGGAGGCACCACTAGCGGAGCGAGAAACAGCGAGATAGGAAGGGACGCCATCCGAGGAGCAAAGGAAGAGATCAACTTGCTTAGCTTTCAGAAGGAGAGTAATGAGGGAGCCGTAGTAAAGGTTCTGCTTTCCTGCTGGCATGACACGCCTGAAGAGAAGAAGGAGAGTCTTCGGAAAGGAGAAGGACTTCCTTGCATAAAGATAATACATGCACACCAGGACATTGCCGGTAATGGCGTCGTAGTTCCTGCCCTTAGGAAAGAGTGTATAACACACAATCCTATGGAGCTCGTAGTAAAATGGCTCCAGCTGTGCGGAAAGGGTCGGGATAGTAGGAGGGTTGGGGCCCTTGCAGATGATGCGACAGAACTCGTCGAAGGGGGATGCCGCCGAGGAGTGAAGAGCAGCCAAGGACGGCAAAGCATCCCCTCTGTCCGAGATGTCGAGGATGTTGCCGATGTCCCGAGACGTGAGACGGAAGTGACGATCGTTGACCATCGACTGAATGTCGTTGTGCTCGTCGTCCGGGACCAAGTTGCAATAGAAGAGACGGACGACAGCGGGGTAGACGGGTATTTGACGTCGAAGGAGGCAAGAGAGTCCGGCCTTATTAAACAAAGAGACATGGCCGGGGAAGAGATTCCAATTTATCGCTCGTCCCTTGAAGACATTGTGATGAACGAAGTGTTGGAACCACAACTCGGCCGCCAAGGAGGTGGTAAAGACCCGCTGGTCATATCCGTGAGGTTGAGCCACCGGGATGAAAGGGTTGAAGAAGGTGGAGGAGGAGCGGGGACGCTTCGGATTGGCCATGGAGGAAGGTTAGGGTTTATGGGAGGATGAGAGAAGAGTAGGGAGAAGAGATAGAAGAAGTAGTGTTTTAATAGAGAAGGAGGGAGATGAAAGGATGTAGTTTGAAATGGGAGGATGGGTTGGGAACGGTTGTAGAGAAAAGTAATGGGGGGATATGAAGGGTTAGTGGGTTGGAAATGATGAAGGTGGAGTAAAAAGAGGAGTAATAGGGAATGTGAAAAGTTGGGTAATAAATGAGATGGAAAGTTATGAATGGGAAAGATGAGAGGGTAATTAATAGGGATGTGATGGATAAGAAAGAATTAAATGAGGGTAGAGAAGAATAAAAGGAGAAAGGAATAAAGGTGGGCCCAGATCTGGATTTGAAATCCTGTCCGCCTCGATCCGGCATACCGTCGGTATGCCGACGTATACCGACGGTATGCCGAGTTTTGAGACAGAACCTAATTCTGAATCGAAAAACGGCATGCCGCCGGTATACCGCTGTATACCGCCGGTATGCCGGCCAAGAGGGATTACAGATCAAAGGATAAAATGCCTAATTCTTGGCAAAGGAAGGTGAAGCGATCTTCCGGGAGCGGTTTGGTGAAAATATCGGCTAACTGATAGGTAGTATCAATAAATTCAAGACGAATATCTCCCTTTTGTTGATGGCCACGAAGAAAATGGTGTCTAATTTCAATGTGCTTCGTGCGTGAGTGACAAATCGGGTTTTTCGTGAGATTAATTGAGCTAGTGTTATCACATTTAATAGGGGTACAAAAATGAGGAATGCCATAATCTAAAAGTGTTTGTGACATCCAAAGAATTTGTGCACAACAGCAACCAGCCGCAATATACTCGGCCTCAGTGGTTGAAAGAGCAACAGAATTTTGTTTCTTACTAAACCACGATACAAAAGACTTACTGAGGAATTGACATGTGCCACTAGTGCTTTTTCGTTCAATCTTGCATCCGACAAAATCCGCATCCAAAAAGTCGTGAAGCTCGAAGGATGAGAATTTCGGATACCAAAGACCCATGTTAATGGTGCCTTTGAGATAACGAAAAATGCGCTTAACGGCACACAAGTGAGATTCCTTTGGATTGGCTTGATATCGTGCACACAAGCAAATACTAAACATGATATCAGGACGGCTATCAGTTAAATAAAGTAAACTACCGATTATATCTCTATACTTATGAATGTTGACCGATGTGCCATCTTCATCATTGTCAAGCTTTGTCGTTGTGGCCATAGGAGTCCTCATTGATTTGGATGAGTCGAGGTCGAAACGCTTAAGGAGGTCCTTTATATATTTCGCTTGATTGATGAAGGTTCCTTTGGGTCCTTGTTTGATTTGTAACCCCAAAAAGAAGGAAAGTTCACCCATTATACTCATTCAAATTCTTCCTGCATAACTTTAGCAAATTCTACACAAAGTGTGTTGTTAGTAGAACCAAAAATAATATCATCGACATAAATTTGAACCAATAAGAGAGTGCCATTATGGGATTTAATAAAAAAATGTTGTGTCAACTTTTCCTTTTGAAAAATTGTGAGAAACAAGAAAGGAGCTAATGCGCTCATACCAAGCACGGGGAGCTTGTTTGAGGCCATAAAGGGCTTTGTGGACTTTGAACACGTGATTAGGAAATTGAAAATCTTCAAAGTCGGGAGGTTGTTTAACATAAACTTCCTCTTTAATAATACCATTCAGAAAAGCACTCTTAACATCCATTTGAAAGAGCTTAAAGTCATTAAAACAAGCAAAAGCACAAAGCATACGAATGGATTCAAGACGTGCAACCGGAGCATAGGTTTTGTCGTAGTCAATGCCTTCCTCTTGGTTACAGCCTTGAGCAACCAATCGGGCCTTGTTACGAGTCACCAACCCATCTTCATTAAGTTTGTTACGAAACACCCATCTTGTTCCAATAATGGGATGATTGCTAGGTTTTGGGACAAGTTCCCAAACCTTGCTTCACTCAAATTGATTTAGCTCTTCTTGCATAGCTATCATCCAAAATTTATCAAGAAAAGCATCATTAACATTTTTAGGCTCTATTTGAGAGATAAAACCCACGTTTGCACAAAGATCACGAGTGGCGGATCTAGTGCTAACACTGGAGGAAGGATCCCCAATGATAAACTCCTTAGGATGATTGGTGACAAATCTCCATTCTTTTGGGAGATCCTTTTGAGGAGGCTCGAGAGGAGGAGACTCTTTTGATGGAGTCACAACTTCATTGTTAGATGAAGAAGGACGATCTTCAATAGAGGAGTTCTCCAACCCAAACGAGATGTCATCAATATCCTCGGAAGAGGAGAATGTAGAAGAGTTGAGTTCATTAAAAGAGACATTGATTGACTCTTCGACAACAAGACTTCTTTTATTAAAAACACGAAAACCTTTACTATGAGTAGAGTATCCAAGGAATATTCCTTCATAGGCTTTTTCTTCAAACTTGCCTAGGTTATCCTTGGTATTCAAAATAAAACAATTGCAACCAAAAACTTTGAAATATTCAATAGAGGGAATTTTGTCAAACCAAAGCTCATAAGGAGTCTTCTTAGAAATAGGTCTAATCAAGACCCTATTTATAAAATGATATGCCGTATTAACGGCTTTCTCCCAAAAATATTGGGGAAGCTTATATTGGTTTAGCATAATCTGGGCCATATCGCTAAGGGTTCTCTTCTTTCTCTCCACATCACCATTTTGTTGAGGAGTTCGTGGACAAGCAAAATCATGTCCAAAACCATTCTTTTCACAAAATCTTTTGAAATCGGCATTATCAAATTCTCCTCCATGATCACTTCTAATTTTGTTAATAGAAAAACCTTTCTCATTTTGAACACGTTTACAAAAGGCAACAAATTCACGAAAAGTATCACTTTTGCAAGCAAGAAAGATAACCCAAGTGAATCTCGAAAAATCATCAACTAAAACAAAAGCATAAAGCTTGCCTCCAAGGCTAGCAACTCTACTAGGACCAAAAAGATCCATATGGATAAGTTGAAGGGGTCTAGAAGTACTCACAAAGTTAATTGATTTGAAGGATGACTTTGTTAACTTACTCTTCTCGCATTCTTCACACACCATATCCTTTTTGAACGGGATCCTTGGGAGTCCTCTTACGAGCTTCTTGGTAGTAAGACGAGAGATGGTATCCATGTTGGCGTGTCCAAGCCTCATGTGCCAAAGCCAACTCTCATCGTTTTTAGCAACTAAGCACCTGTTATTGTTAGTGTCTTCAACAAGTTATAAAACATAGATATTGTTTTCTTTAATCCCTTCATAAACAATAGATCCATTAAAGCTATCGGTAATGAAGCATTCCCGGTCATGTGCCGTGAACAACCGCTATCGAGAATCCACTTGCTTCTAGCATGAGAAGGACTCTTCACCTACAACATAAGTTGAAGATGAACATTTTGGTACCCATGATCTTATGGGTCCTTGAGTGTTAGTCTTAGGAACCCACATAAAAACTTTCTTGTCAACAAGTTTCCTTGTATGACAATAATTGGTCGTATGTCCATGTAAGCCACAGTAATTGCAAATCATAGAGGATTTAGAAGAAGATATGTGAGAATTATGCATATGTGAATCTTTAGTGCGAGGAGCTCTAGCATTAGTATTGTGATGATGATAATAAAAAGCATGATGTGAAGTATTTTTCTTAACAAAAGGTCCTTTCCTTGTGTTAGGAAAGGATTTGTGTGTAGTGTTCATGTAAGAAGTATGCCTAGCATTGTGATGAGTGTGGAGATGTCTAGGAGCATGCATGTGAGTAGTGTCCTTATTACCAAATTTCTTACACCGTATAAGAAGATCATTATACTTAATAGAAGTGTCATAAGCATCTTGAACTTTGTGCATAGCAAATTCATAAGAACTTCTCATGGATTGAATCTCATCATCCTTTTTCTTGATGGTGTCAAGAGATTCTTAAAGCTTAAGTCGCAACGACTCTATTTCATCCGTGTCAGAAGCAGGAGATTTTCCCTTTACATCAGTAATGATGCTTGAGAGTCTTTCTACTTCAAGTTGAAGAGCATCAACCTCTTTAAGAGATTTCTTATATTTATTCCTAACACCTTTGTACTCTTCATGCAATTCAAGAATAGCTTTCTCCAAATCATCATAAGTAAGAGTGTTTAAGGAGAGATCATCAAGTACCTCATCGGTTGCCATGAGGCAGACGTTGGCATTGTGTTTGCACTCCTTGTCGTTGTCGGAGTCACTTGCGTCACTCTCACACCAAATGCTTGTGTTGGCGAATTTCTTGGCGGATGAGCTTCCTTTGCTAGGCTTCTCGTACTTGCTTGAGTCTCTTCTTACCATCGGACAGTCCCTCTTGATGTGTCCGGTTCTTCTGCATTGATAGCACGCCGGATCTTCCTCATTGTCCCGTCTGAAGCGGTTGGCTTTGTTGAATTTGAGGAACTTCCGAAAGTGCTTAGCTGTGAGAGCTATTTCTTCATCATCGTCCGACTCATTATCGTCGGAGCTATCCTTGGAGTAGGACTTTGTAGCTTTGAGAGCAAGAGATTTCTCCTTCTCTTCGGTCTTCTCCTTCTCCTTCTCTTGTATGGAGGATTCCTCTTGATCCTTCATATCGAGCTCGTGAGTCATTAGCTTACCCATGAGGGTCTTAAGGTTCATGACTGTTAGATCGTTCCCCTCAATGATTGCGATAGCTTTAGGACTCAAAACTTTCGTCAATCCTCTAAGAATTTTTCTGATCTTTTCATGAGCAGGATATTCCTTACTAAGAGAAGAGAGAGGATTAATAATATCACCAAAATGAGTAAACATGCAAGTAATAGATTCATCATGCTTCATTTTAAAGGACTCATATTCTTGCGTGAGTCTACTAATCTTGGATTCCTTCACTTGTGAAGTTCCCTCGTGTGTGACTTCAAGTAACTTCCAAATCTCATTGGAAGTCTTGCAAGTAGAGATTCGGTTGAATTCGCTACTGTCGAGAGCACAATAAAGAGCATTCATTGCCTTGGCATCTCGACTCGTAAGCTTCTTGGTGTTTTCATTAAGTGTGTCCCTGAGGGTGTCAGAAGCAATATCCTCAATAACTCTGGAAGGAGTAGGAAGACCATTTATCACACAATCCCATAAATCGAAATCTATGGACTTCAGATAAATGCTCATCCTAATCTTCCAGTAGTTATAGTTGGTTCCATCAAATAGGGGAGGCCTATTTGTGGAGTGTCCTTCATTGTGGAAGGTGTTGATACTAGGGTCAGAGGCCATGGATCACTCAAAGGGTGTAAATACAAATCAAGAGAACAAAGCTCTGATACCAATTGTAGAACCCTAGAGGGGGGTGAATAGGGAATAAAAAATAACTAGTGCAACAGAAGCAATATATGACAAATAAAAGTAAAGAGTGAGAAGATCAAACACAAGATATATCCTGGTACCTCGCTTGAGGCAATCCAGTCCCAGAACTCTCTCCGGCTTAAATCTACTATTTAGTCAAATAGTACACACGAGTTTGGATCCGAAGAACTCGCCAACTTTAACACGAGTTTGGATCCGAAGACTCGCCAACTTCAACACACGAGTTTTCTTACGAAGGCTCGCCAACTTCAAAAAAAAGAGAAGAGAAACTTGTTGATCTTCTAACACGTGAAGATCGAAATTTACAACTCTTAAATACTCTATCACTTTGGGAGAGGATGACAATGAAAAGCTTGGAAGAGTATTAATGGTGGAGCTCTTGGTTGATGGAAAATTAATGGCAAGAGTTGGTTAAAGCCTCAAGAGAGAGAGAGAGAGCTTTCTTTTATAGAGAAACCAAGAGTGGATGGCATTTAATGCTCTAGATACAGGCAGATCGGCATGCAGCGGCATACCATCGTATACCGGTCAAATAGTAATGGTCATATTAATGACCGTCTGAGAGCATTAAATGCGGCCATTAATGCTAGTCAGAGCAATTCAAAAACCAAATATTTGAAACTCGGTATACCGTCGGTATGCCGCGGCATACCGTCGGTATGCCGCGGCATACCGTCGGTACACCGACGTTTTGTCACAACAAGTTTTGGGTCGCTAAAAACGGTATACCGCCGGTATGCCGGAGCATGCCGACAATTTGTCACAGCAACTTTTGGGTCACTAAAAATGGTATACCGTCGGTATGCCGTAGCATGCCGTCGGTATGCCGACAATTTGTCACAGCAACTTTCTGGACTCTAAAAACGGTATGCCGACGGTATGCCGAAGCATGCCGCCGGTATGTCGACAATTTGTCACAGCAACTTTCTGGACTCTAAAAACGGTATACCGCCGGTATGCCGAAGCATGCCGCCGGTATGCCGCTCTGTAGGTATTTGATTTTTGACTTGTTCTTTTACTTGTCATCTGTTCTTAGGTGGTTACAGATATACCTAGACTTTGTACAGACACGAAGACTCTAAGCAGGAGGATGCCGTCTTATGCAAGGAGCGCCGGTAACTGCTTCAATCTTCGATACGAAGGATGGATGCACTTGAACGGAAAGACTTTATGTAGTAGAGCTTCTGAGAAGATATGTATCTGAAGACACAGAAAACTAAACTACGAAGATGCTGTTAATATATCAAAATAAAATGTGCCAACAATTATCTCTAACCTGATCTAGTAGGTCGGTAAGTCTTCCTATTTCACCTTTGTACTCTTTGAGTACCTTCTTAGAGGTTTCATATTTACTACGCAGTTTCCTGTAATTATCTAACAGTTCACTGAAAGCCTCTCCTAGTTGCTCAAAGGTGAAATCATCATAAGGATCAAATAGAAGATTAGTGATTACATGATCACAAGCCATCAAGCACACATTTACAGCATCATCTGATTGTTCATCTTCTGAGTCGCTGGCTTCACTTTCATGCCATATGCTTATGTTGGCGTACTTTCTTGATGTCGATTTCTTCAGGTAGCCTTTGTCATATTTGCTATTTTTCTTTGATGATGATGCTGAGGGACAATCTTTCTTCATGTGTCATTTCTTCTTGCATCCGTAGCAAATATGATCTTCCTCGTTGTTGTTGTTGTTGCTGTCTTTTGTTCTCCTGTTAAATCTCATGAACTTCTTGAACTTTCTTACCAGAAGAGCTTGATCTTCAGAGTCGGAGTCGCTGTCGTCGGAATCATCTTCGATGGTTCTTCTATGTTGAGCCTTGAGAGCGATCGTCTTCTCTGACTTCTCCTTTGGTGTAGCATCTTCAAAGTCTTGAAGTTCTAACTCGTGAGTGAGTAGCTTACCCATGAGTGTTTCTAGAGACATTGTTGAGAGGTCGTTCCCTTCAATGATTGCTGTAGCCTTTGGAATCCAGTTCTTTATAAGGGCTCGTAGAAGTTTGCGAATCTTCTCATGGTTACTGTAATCCTTGCCTAGTGAGGACAGAAGATTTACAATATCCAAGAATCTTGTAAACATCTGAGTGACTGATTCACTTGGGTTCATTTTGAACGCCTCATACTCCTGAGTAAGTCTGCTGATCTTTGACTCCTTGACTTGTGTTGTTCATTCGTGGGTTACTTCGAAAAGTTTCTACACTTCGTTTGATGTTGTGCAAGTAGACACCATGTTGAATTCAGTTCTGTCTAAAGCACAAAATAAAGCGTTAATATCACGTGCGTCAAGACTGGTCTTTTTCTTTTCTTCCTCTGTATATTTGTCATAGGATTTTTTAGCTAAAACTCCATCAACATTTATACGAGGTGGCTTTTTATAGCCATCAATAACCATAGACCATAAGTCAAAATCAAGATATTTCAGAAAAAAACTCATACGTGTTTTCTAATAAGTGTAGTTTGTGCCGTCAAACAGTGGAGGTCTGTTTGTGGCTTGGCCTTCACTTTTGAATTTCACAGTTGCCATGTGTAATACTGTGATCTATATAACAATTGAATATAAATACAATTTTACCTTGCTTTACCTGTATAACCCGCTCTGATACCAATTGTAGGAACGAAATCGTAAAGCAGAATACTCTAGAGGGAGGGTGAATAGAGTAGGCAGCGAAATATTGCTAATTAAAAACTTGTTAGCAGTTAGATCACAAATATAATAATAATCACAAAAAGTAAATGACAGAAATTAAAAGTGATCAGAAGGCAAACGTAAACACCGAGATTTATACTGGTTTCCCTCTTGTGAGGACTAGTCCAATCGAAAGAACTCTAGCTTCCAGTTGAATCTACTATTGGAAAATTTCGTAATTTTTCATACGAAGTCCTTGCAACTTCTACAGATGCGAGCTTTGATACGAAGAACTCGACCAACTTCAATTGTGAAGAGTTGTATCTTCTATCAAGCCTCTGATTACAATTGCTCTGAAATTTCTAGACCGTACCGTACTGGCAAATCGACTAGAGGATTGTAACTGGCTTGGGATTTAAAAATAAAAGCTTTTTAGAACTCTTTGGAAGAATGTAAGCTCAGGAAGAGAAGAGATTGAGAGTGAATTGGTGATTTAAAATGATCGAAATACTTCTCTATTTATAGTTTTTCCAAAGACAGAATGTAACGCCCCAGTCCTAAAATACGTAGGACTAGGAACGTAGACATGCCAGCTGTATTCATACGAAGTATACTCCAATATATGGAAGCCTCGTATAAATACATAAGCTGTAAAATGCAGTAGAACCATAACTAATCTCATCCACACAGAATAAATGAATAAAAGATCATATAATAAGAATGATTTGTCTTGATACAATATGTTGGGCGGAGACAAATCCACTACCAACAAAATAAGGAAAAGTACATGATAGAATAAATGATTTTGGCGAGCAGAGCGAAGATGATCAAAGTGCAATCATCCTCGAGAAATAGCAATGAACACGGCTAGAGCTAAAGCACCTGCAAAGAACAATAGCACACACCTGGGGAGATAACCAGGTCCTCAGAGGGACGTAACAAGACACATAATATCATGCCATATAAACTGAATAAATATTGCTCAAATAAATAAGTAATCGAATTATAACATGTTCCAATACGCACCTACTGAACGAGCGTACCATCCCCCCAACCAAACAAGGACATGAGATGGTAAACTAATTCACGGTAGCGTATCTTCCCATGCTGTGAATCCAATATGGTATTCGGACCCCAACAAGGTTCAATACCTTCTCATCGAAGTAGTAAGTCACACCTACAACCAAACAAGGACAAGATATGACGAACTAATTCGCGACAAGTTATTGTTCCAAGCTACGGTCAGATACAAGTACCCAAACCAAAAGTACTCGTACCTAACGGATAAAGGTAGTCTACCGTTCTAAGTGAAATGTAGTTAAGAACAATCCTTCCTACGCATGGGCCCTGGCTAAATAGGATCGGCGTAGTCCCCCTTTGGGCACCAGAGGTCCCATCAGTAAGAGCATGACGTTCCGCAAAATCATCAGTGGCCGTCAGTAATCATGGGTCATCAACCCCGTATCTCCAGCGGAGAGTCCGGGTCACAAGGGAAGTGCATCGAAGCCCATACGCTAAGGAATTGTCCTCCCCGCCCAATGCCTACTCTGTTGTATCCACAATAGTAACCTCTATAACCGCTAAGTCAAACTAGCATGCAACCTCTATTAGCGGTTATTCTTATCTTACGGCTTGTATGTACTGGTGGCCAGCCAATCACATACTTCCGTGTTCTACATGCGACACACAACTTTGTGTTATCACGTGTCAAGGCCAATGAATGCAACACACAAAGGTGGTCCCTTAAATCTAGGTTTAATGTGTAAAAATAATACATAGTAGGAAATATAAATGGACAGTAAGTTCTAACAGGTTATGCCATGTATCACAGTTTATTTTGCATAAAGAAAATAAATAATGCATGAAATATGAGCTACAATAATTAAACAGCAAATGGAAAGGTTTCTTGCCTGGTAGAGCGCCTGGTGTGCTGCGATAATCAATGTGGCACGATCTGCAACTTCGATGTAACAACTATGCAAGGTGACCTCAGATGGTGGCACGGACAGTTCCATTGGGTCCAGAAGGTTCAAATTGGTTAGGGTGGATATAAAGTAGTCTCGAAATTGGTGAAGGAATAGGAATAACGGGATTGGTCATGGAAAGAAGAAAATCGAAGAAAATGGATAATAATATATTATGATTTTTGAAGACTATTATAATTTTTGAAAACTATATTTTAATATCCCGAAATATTTTATAAATAGTAAAATCAATGTAATTCAAAAACTATAGTTTAATTAGTAAAAATATTTTATATAAGTACTTGAGAATATATTTTATTAGTCGAAATAGTTTTTTGGATAGATAATTGAAAATATGGAAAAATCATTTCCTTTAGGCTAGAATACTTTAAGAAAAATATAATTTTTGGTAGCACTATATATTTATTAGTAAAATATTTTAGATGAATGCTAAAATATATAGAAATCATTTTTAAGAAAAAGCTCTATATTTGCAAAATAATACCTATCTTTTTATGCTAGCCATAAATATTTAACAAAATAATAATAATAATAATAATAATAATAATAATAATAATAATAATAATAATAATAATAATAATAAAGATGATAATAATAATAATGATGGTAATACTACTGATAATTAATGATGTATATATTCCTACAAGAAAATAATAGACATATAATAATAATGATGATAATGATAGTAACAAGGATAATAATAATAATAATAAAATACAAAACACACCATTAAAATAAACAATTAAAATAAACAATTAAAATGATAATAATAATAATAATAATAATAATAATAATAATAATAATAATAATATCCTTACTGATCCTGTTCTCGGGATTTAAAATAAAACACAAAAAAAATATAATAATTATTTAACAAAACGAAATATCAGCAGTTCTTAGAACTAAGAGGGGAGAGAGAGATGAGTTCGAGAGGGGGGAGGATGAGCGGGAGAGAGAGGCTGAGAGCATGAGGGTGGATCGGGAGAAAATTGGGGCGGCGGAGAAGTCGGAGAGGGGAGCTGCGGTCGGTGGGTTTCGGTGGGTCGCCGGTCGGGCGGACGCTGTGCGGCGACGGTGGGTTGGCGCGGTGAGGAGCGAAAGAGCGGGGAGATGGGGACGGAGAGAAGTCGGAGGGGGCCGGCGGTGAGATCCACGCCGGCGGCTTGGCGCGACGGAGGCTGTTCGTGGAGGCGGAGGGAGAGGGTTTTGCGAGTCGACGGTCGGCGGTCGGCCGCAGGGCTAAGATGGAGGTAGGCGACCGCACACGCCGGGGCGACGATGAGCGCAGGCGCGGCGGCCGAGGCTGACCGACGGTGAGGTGAGTCTAGGGTTAGGGTTCTAAATTTATTTTTATTTTTTTCTCCTTTTGGCTGTGGATTTTGGGATCTGCCGGCCGGCGGGGGTGGCCGACTGCGGTGGCGGTGGTTGAGGTTGGTCGGGGCAGCGGTGGTCCGGGTGGCGGAGATGTCTGGCGGTGGTGGTGATGACTGGTGTGGCGGTGGCAGGGATGTCTGGCGGTGGTGGTGATGACTGGTGTGGCGGTGGCAGGAGATGTCTGGCGGTGGTGGTGATGACTGGTGTGGCGGTGGCAGGAGATGTCTGGCGGTGGTGGTGATGACTGGTGTTTATTGGTGTTGGTCGGGGGTTGGGGAGTCTGGACAGTAGGTGGTGGTGTGGGAGTTGTCTCCGGGTGGTGGTCGTGGCGGATTACGGGTGCGGTTCAGGGGCGGTAATTCGGCGGATGGTGATGGTGACGGTGACAGGGTGATTTGTGGGGACGGTCGAGGCCGGGAAGGGGACATGAAACTAGGTTTAGGTTTAGGGTTAGATGATTGATGGTGTCGGGGGTGGATGACGTGTCCGTGTGTGGACACGAAGATTGTGACAATGTATATGTAAAAAAAATAGATTGGAATACGATTGGAATGACACCCGGGGTCGGACCCGAGGCCGTCACGGCTGACACGGAATAGATGGACACCGACACGAGGCACGTACATGTTATGGAAATTTTGTGGAGGAATTTTGGAGGATAAAAGTTATGGAGGAGTACCTGCCTATTTATAGGATGTGGAAATTCCCAATTGGATATGGACTAGGATATTTAAAACCCAATGTAGATAATTTATATATTAATTTAAAATCAATCAAATCAAATCCAAATCCAAATCCAAATCCAAATTAAACCTAATTTAATTCCCTTAGTTTAAAATCAAATAAATAAATCAAATTTCAATTATTTAACTATTTAAATAAATCCAAAAATCAAATCAAGATTTAAATGGCCACAATATCTCCCAAATATATTTTTTAAAATACCAATAATAATAATTTCGAAAATAATAAATATTTTTAAATATCTTTTTGAATAATAAAATATTAATATTAATAAATCTAAAAATTTTTATCTTTATTTAAAATAGACTAATAAATAATTACGAAATATATGTATGCACAAATAATTACATGATTATGCCTTTTTTTAGTATACAATAAAATATTATTTATGATTAATAACTGCTAAAAATAAGAGACTTTTATAGCAAGAATAATAATTATATAATATTTTGAAAGTGTATAATAAAATAGAAAAAATGTTTTTTTCTAAAATATGTACGCTCGCACATATTCGCACTCGACGAGCAACTATGAAAAATAAAACTCCGTGCGCGACATACAATACGACTATGCGACGTACAATACAAAATTTTAAATCAGTACAAAATTTAATAAAAAAATAGTAGAAATTTAGGGGTTTTACACAGAATAACAGAATTCGGGCAGAATTCGGACAGAACTCTTGTAACAAACCGTAACTGAAGGATGACCAAGTTAAAAAACCCAACGTTCACTAACGTTCCAAATGGCCGAACTCTGGTCGAACTCGGGCCGAGTTCTCCTGGGGTTCTGCCAGTTCATTTTTGGAGAATAAATTTTGGCCTTTTGAAAAATCCTTCAGAAACTTTTTATAAAAAGAATGTTTTTCAAAAACGTAGGTCATTTGTAAAAGAATAGGATGGTTTTGAAAAACGTTTTCGGATAGCCTATTTGCCAGTACGAGTCGGTGTACAATGTATTCCTAGACTCAATAAAATGAAAAACTATATTGCTTAACAGGAAGTATATTCTGAATGGCAAACGGCTTCAGTCTTGAACATTGTTGATATCCATTGTTGAACAATGTCCAAAATGTCGTAGGTAAACATCTGAGTTGACCTGCATTTATATCGAGACAGAGTTTGATCAATTATTAAAATCAGGTTTGACCATGACCAATGGGCCAACATGGACTTCTGTCTTCGATACGTTTTGCGCCCAGGGCCATGCGCCCATGGCTATGTGCCCAGGCTCTGACGACCTATTCTATGCGCCCACATCCAGGAAGACCAGGCATGCTGCCAGGACTTCAGAAAAGGATGCACCTAAAGGCATGCCCCAGGGTGTATACACCTACAACAAAAAGACAGGCCCCAACGCGTATAGCACGGGGCTGTCTTCTTGGTCATCATGGAACTTGGGTGTGGGGGTTGCCCATGTACATAAAGTAAGTCCGGATGTGCCAACTTTCCTTACAAACCCATATGCAAAGCTCGGCGATGCATGTGACATGGGTTTTAAGGCAAAACTCCCTTCCGCCAATTTATGCGACATGATTAAACATAAGCGTAAAGTGAGAGGATACTGCAACTCATGGGGTGCATCCGTGCACCAGTATTGTCATAAACTGTTGCTGCTCTAAAGCAACGAAGGTGTCTCCGAGGCAGTCCGTGTTTCGACGACTGCAGTGCTCTGATGATGAAAAGCCATTATGTGTTTCATCCAACATGGCTTCATAGGGTCCTCCTTACGAGAGCCCAAATTAAAGAAGGTGGACCACTAACCCAACTTTTCTCTCAGTTCCACGAACAGAAGAAGAAGAAGTCTGCCAAAAAACAGCCAGCGAGCTGTTACATCTGAAGGAGTCTATATGGGTACTTGGTCAAGGACGAGATTCCTTATAGATGGCAAAGACTTTCAAGCTGGGGGTGATGTTCCCTCAGCTGGGGGTAGTATTCCCTCAGAATCTGAAGGAGACGACCTTCATACCGGAGGTAGCCTTCTAGATGATGATAATCTCTTTGAGTCCGATGGGGATTATCTACCTCCCCTGCCTGAAGATGAGGGCCTTTTTAACTCAAAAATAGACAGTATCAGTACCAGTTGTAATGTCTCCTCTATTCATCCTCGCATGCTATCTGCGTACATGGCGGATGGAAAGAGACCTGAAAAAGCCAGTGGTCAGACTAACAAGCGGCTAGAGAGTCTTGAAATGGCATTTGCCAATATCACTGATATGCTTACCAGCATCATGGTGGTCCAAACTGTTGCGGCTGTTCCTCCACCTCAACCGAACGTCTCAGAACACGCTAGTCCGACTCATAGCAACAACCCTCCTTCACTGCAAAAGGAGTATCATTTGTTGCACCTCTTCCAAATCTCGTAAATGCTGGGGGTGGTTCTTCGTCAACGACACTTGACAACCGTACAACAGCCGTTTCTCAACATCTGCTCAATCAGCAGAATGCAATTGATTCTCTTGTTGTCCGTCTCGATACCATCTCACATAAAGACGAGCTTCAGAAGATGGGGATATTTCAACCTTATCCGCCTAAATGGGAGAATTCTACTTGCCCTCCTAACTACAAGCCATTGACGCTAAATTTGTTTAACGGGATGACTTCTCCTCGCCAATACATGACATACTTCAACACGCAGACTCTGCACTTACCATGAGATGATGCATTCTTGTCAAAGCTATTTATCAGCACCTTACAAGGGGTAACTTTCTAATGGTTCTGCAGTCTGCCTGACGGTTGCATTAACTCCTTTAAAGACTTTGAGAGGTTATTCCTAAACAGGTTTTATGAGAGTGGCATGCATGTTAGTATGTCCACCCTCATAGAGACCAAATAAAGGAGGAGTGAGTCTGTTATTGCTTCATCGAACGCTTCAAGCGACTAGCATTGAAGATGCTCTTCGGTATACCAGACTCAGAGCTTGTAGATATTTGTCGGGATAACTTCCTTTCTACAGTGAAGTTATTTCTGGGTATACATAAGTATGATACATGGCCTGCTTTCATCGGGCCACTGATGCTACCGAAAATGATATTCCTAATCTGGAATTACTGGGGTTGAAGACACCCAAATCTGAAGACAAAAGCAAGCACCCCCAAACTGTCTCTATCCGTGGGAGTAAAGGGAAAGAAGTCTTGAAGGTCGACACTTCCAAGGGAGCTTCGATCTCAGAGCGCTCCTGACAAATCCAAGAAGACTTTCTCCTTTGATGAAGATGATGTTATTACCATTTTTCGCACATTGATGAAGGGTAATAAACTGACATTGCCTCCACCACGGCGTCCTGCGAAGACAAACCAACTCAACGATCCCAAGTACTGTCTTTATCACCAGTACGTACACCATTCTAACATGATCTCTCTTTAATTTGGTGGTTTTCCTCCCACAAAAGTTTCAGATGGCGTAGTCCCAATCCCCAAGGTAGTAATGGAAGTCGTCAACCTGCCGCCAGTTCGCGACTTAATATCAACGTTGGGGCCACTCACGACAGAATGTGGGGAGATCATATGGGTCCATCTAGACCTTGTACAAGAAATGATGCAGGGGCTAGTGTCTTCCAAAGTAAAGAGGGGTAAGAAATACAAGTCATGTCATATGGTGTCTTCTCCCATTTAAAAAAATTAATATGGCGAGATGCGATCCGGAAAGACTTACCGACTGACTTATGACCCCGCACAAGAAGACGTAGTGCCTTCTCAAGCTCCTGCTACCCCCACAAGTTCAGAAGCTGGTCGATCTAAGTCCTCAACTACCGACAAAGCTAAGCAAAAGGAAACACAATTTGACAAGTCTCTGAAGGCACCAACTCCCGAAGGCATTGATCGGCCTTATAACTTTGACATACTGGCACAACTGGCCAATACACCTGCCAAATTATCTTTGTTCGATCTACTGCGGCTCCCCAAAGAGACATGTAAAATTTAAGTGAGGCATTACTATATGTCGATTCTTATCATGCTGAAGTCAAAGCCCCCACTGAAGATCCAGGATATATCGGGGCGATTAAGTTGGATCAGATGCATAGCACTATGGAAGTAGTGCCAAACATCATATTTTTACAAGAGGACATGCTACTAAAAAATAATCATCATGATAGACCTCTGTACTATACAGGATATATCGGGGCAATTAAGTTGGATCGGATGCATATCGATCCAGGATCCTCCCTCAGCATCATCCCTAGAAGTTTACTCCAGATTCTAGGGATCCCTCTGCACAAGCTGTCTGCAACCAACACAACTATCATGGCTTTCAATGCTGGAAGAAGTCATCTGTTGGGCAAGATCCGTCTCAAGTGCCAGATTGATGATCTCTGAACAGAGGTTGCTTGCTATGTAATCGATGCCAATGTGTCCTACAACATCTTGTTGGGACGTTCGTGGATACACGAGAACATGATCGTTCCTTCTACCCTTCACCCGTACTTTAAGTACGTCAACGGTGATAGCATCATGAAGACGGAGTTTGCCGATGTCGATCCTTTTAAGGGTATTGAAGCTTACTATGGAGTTTCAGTACTTTATCAATCTCAGCCTTCCAAGGATGATGGCAACGAAGCTGATGATGAAGTTCAAGTTAATTCATCCGCCAGTGATGGTCCCCTGGTTATCCGAGTCAAAGTACATACTACTTTAAAGTACTCCAAAGCCTCTCATAATCCAGGTCAAAAAAAGAGTCCTGATATTGTCAAACCATTGACCATCACTCTCTGCAAAACGACTAGGGTGGAACCTGGTGAAGTCCGTCCTCCCAATCCTGATGAGTTACCCTACGTGGGGAACTTAACCAAGTCTGTGACTCCTGTTCTGGACAATAATTCCCTTAATGAGTATATAAATGCTCAAAATCATGTACCTTCAGTAGATGATGTTATACCTGAAGAAGAAATTTCATATTTTCTGAGTAAAAGTCTATCTTTGATTTACTCTGATGTTTACCAATCTGTAAACCAGTACATAGAAACGTTGTACGCCCTAGAGCATGGCATAGGACCACATCTCTACATGCTGGTCACGACGTCTTGTCTGCAGGAAAAAGTCTGGCCAGAAGATATCCACTACTTCATCGTTCTAGCTAGAAAAAAGGGCGAAGAATTGATCATCTTTGGTCGAATAATTGGCGAAAGAAAGTTCGTTCTGGACTTTACTACTCCCAATTACAACACTAAAGCTTACTATGATTCTAGAAAAATGCAACTTTACCGATATAGTTGGCAGGCCAAAAATATCTTCCAGAACATGGGATATGACAATAAAAAACGACTAGGGACTAAACTACGGTCAAGGGCGACGATTGCCAATACGTCACTTTGCTCCTTCCGGCAAATCGAGAACTATTATCAACAAAACAACGTTGATTTGGGTTATGTTACTCCTCCAACAACTCCTGAAGGATCAGACGTTAAAGTGGATCGTTGTTCTGATTCTTCTGATCCCTGTCTCTGGGATTCAGACTCCAGCATTGGAGACATGTTCAAAGCAACTTTATCCGTCAATATGGTGTCAGTTGACCAAATTGCAGACGATGTCCTATCAATCGAGCTCGAATAATGGGCTTAAAAGATGGACACCATATGGGAGTTACGTTTCGAACAATGTGAACCACCTACTGAAGACGAAGTCGACCAAATTAATTTAGGAGATGAACCATCTCTTAAACCAATCTTTATCAGCAAAAGTCTGTCTGGTAAGGAACGACAATCTCTTATACATCTTATAAGAGAATATATTGACGTCTTTGCATGGAGCTAAGAAGACATGCCAGGCTTAGACGCTAAAGTTGCTATGTACCGCTTAAATATCTCGCTAAAGCTAAGCTAGTGAAGCAAAAACAATGACGGTTCCGACCAAATATCATGAAGGCTATCAAAACTGAAGTCAAAAAGCTTATTTTAAGTAGATTCATTCACGAAGAACAACACCCTGACTGGGTCGCTAACATTGTTCTGGTTATAAAAAAAATAATAAAGTTTGAGTCTATATCGATTACCGTAATTTGAACTCTGCATGCCCAAAAGATGAGTTCCCTCTACCAATCACCGACGTAATAATCGACAATACTTGTGGCTTCGAGTGGATGTCCTTCATGGATGGGTTCTCAGGCTATAACTAGAAAAAGATGTTCCCTGATGACGAAAAACACACATCTTTTCGAACACCGTTTGGGGTATACTACTATACGGTGATGCCCTTCGGATTGAAAAATGTAGGGGCGACATACCAATGAGCTATGAACACAATTTTTTGCGATCATTTACGTAAAACAGTGGAATGCGACGTAGATGATATCGTTATTAAAAGTCATCTCAAGGGCAACCACCTCTAAGATTTGAGAACAGTGTTCGAACTAATGCGTACACACTAACTCAAGATGAATCAAACCAAGTATTTTCTGGGAGTCTCCAGCGGTAAGTTCCTTAGTTTTTTATCACTTCAAAGGGTATACACCTTGACCCGGAGAAACTGAAAGCTATCCTCGATATGCATCCTCCAAGAAATCTCAAAGAGCTTTGCGGACTTCAAGGAAGGTTAGCCTACATAAGAATATTCATTTTTAATCTTTCTGGAAGGTGTCAACCGTTTACTCAACTCATGAAGAAAGGAGTATCTTTCATCTGGACTGAACAATGTCAACGTGCATTTGACGAAATCAGGAAGTATCTCACAAGCCCTCCAGTGTTGGTGGCTCCGATAGTTGGAAAGCCTTTCTTGTTATATGTCCGCGCTATGGATCATTCCTTTGGTGCCCTATTAGCTCAGAAGAATAAATGCGGTCATGAACAGGCAATCTACTACCTCAGCCGTACGATGGTCGGTGCCGAACACAGATACACACCTGTGGAAAAAGAATATCTTGCACTGGTATTTGCTATCCAGAAGACGCGTCACTATGTGTCTGGGCAGACTATCCACATCATATCTAGAGTTAATCCTCTCAGAATAGTCATGACTAAACCGGCATCTCTCAATTCCATGTAGCTACATGGACAATGCTGTTGACTCCATACGATATGTTGTTCGTCCCTCAGAAGGCAGTAAAAGGCCAAGCATTAGCTGATTTCTTAGCAGCTCATCCAGTACTAGAATTTTCCAAACTCTACAATGAAATCCCAGATCAAGTGGTTGAGTCTAACACCGCAACTAAGGAAATCCTTATTTGGCGAATGTTTTTTAAAGGTACGTCAATAACAGAACCTAAAGGAAATATTATGGCCGGAATAGGCATCGTGCTTGTGTCATCTGACCATCTGGTTATACACCGTGCGTATTCTCTCATAGAACCTTGTACCAAAAATGTGGCCGAATATAACGCCCTACTAATCGGCCTTCAATTGGCAAAACAATTGGGAGTTGACTATCTAGAAGCTTACGGCCATTCTAAGCTAATAGTTAGCCAGGTCCGAGGGGATTATGAAGTTCGTCATGAAAATCTCATCCCATATCAAAAAACGACGATTGAGTTGGCTTCTACCGTCACTGGATTCTTCATCGAGCACGTGCTTCGATTACAGAATATGGAAGCAGATGCTTTAGCCGGTCTGGCTGCTTCCTTGATCGTCCCTATCAATACATAGCATTCGATCACATTTTCTGGTCGAGAGTTATTTTGTACGAAAGTTGCCTTGCATATTTATCACAGTTATGCAACAAAAACGAACGTCGACGTCAAAGACTGGAGATTTTCTTTTAAAGACTATGCCATCTACGGAATCCTCCCTGAGGACCCAAAAGAAGCAGTGTCTGTCCAAAGGCGATCCCTCAGATTTTACTATGATACAGCTACCAAAATGCTGTACCGACGTTCTTACGACGGGCTACGGTTACGATGTTTATCTGACACAGAAGCCAAATATGCACTACTAGAGGCTCACGATGGAATTTGTGGTGCACACTAACCAGCCCCAAATTACAAGATCGCCTCAGATGAATGGGTTATTATTGGCCCATGATGATAGCAGATGCTGTTGAATATGCGAAGAAGTGTAGGGCTTGCCAGTTCTACGCCGATTTCATTCGTCAACCTTCAGAGTTTCTACACCCGACGATAGCATCTTAGCCTTTTTAAGCCTGGGGATGGACGTTATAGGCCCAATCAGCCCGCCATCCTCCAGAGGACATCGGTTCATCCCAGCTATAACCGAATACTTTTCCAAATAGGCGGAAGCTATACCGCTCATCAAAGTAAAGACAACGAATGTGATCAGTTTCGTCAAACATCACGTCATCTACCGCTTTGGCCTACCTCGTAGGATCATGCATGATAATGGCCCACAATTTACGAGCCATGCATTATATCGTTCTGCGATAAGAATCGAATTCAGAATGTAGCCTCAACCGCTTACAATCCTGCAGCTAATGGATTAGCAGAAACCTTTAATAAGACTATCATTAAACTTCTCAAGAAGTTCGTGTCTTCAAACAAGCACGATTGGAATGAGAAGCTCGGAAAATGTCTCTGGGCCTATCGTACTACAATCTGGACTCCAATAGGCAGTACGTCATTCTTTCTGGTTTATAGGAGTGAAGCAGTTCTTCCCCAATAAATCTAGATTCCCTCTCTTCGAGTAGCCTTATCCAGTGAGTTGACTGCCAAAGAAAGTTACCATCTACGACTACAAGAGCTGGAAGCGGTAGACAAAAAATGCTTATTAGCTCAACAGCGTATTGAGCTATACCAAGCATGCCTTTCTAGAGCCTTTAATAAAAAGGTAAAGGAATGAATCTTTCAAGTTGGCATTCTGGTCTCAGCAGTGAGAAGACCGATGGTCATAATGCACAAGACAAAAGGAAATTTCCAGCCTAAATGGGAAGGTCATTTCGTTATAGAATCAGTGTATTATAACAGTACGTATCAATTAACCAAGCCTGATGGTGACTTGCTCATGATGCGAATCAACGGCAAGTTCCTGAAGAAATATTATGTGTAATCTTTATGTACAGCGTTCACATATACCCTGTTTTAATCATGTAAATGTACAGTACAATGTTTACGTGATTCAAAAAATCATCCAACTATTATCCATATTTCAAGAGTCTTGGATACGCCATGGATAATAGGTCCTCTAAAAAAGATTCTTCAGTAGAATTATCTTCGTTTTAGACTCTGCCTAAACTCGGTCTTATAAAAACGGTCACGTGCATATTACTTCTGAACTATTTTTCGATAATTATTCCCCAGTGGAATAATTAAGAAATGTCTTGCCACGTCTATACAACCTCTGAGCAAAACATTCGTCAAAGATAATTATGTCCATATTACCACTGAATTATCCACTCCTACCTAATGTTATATACCCGTCCACGTCCATATTACCTCTGTTCAGATATAGAATATCCTCTGATATTACGTCCTCATTACCACTGTTAGCAGTTTCCTTCAACTTATTATCTATGTTCGAGAATCTTGAACATAAAATAGATAATAAGTCCACATCAAATTTCCAGTGGAATACCCACCAGAAATATCCCTACTATGTCCACATTATCTCTAGTTATGATATTTTACAAACTTCATTCATGAGTTGCAAAAGCCAAAAGATTCTTTATTAAAAACGTCTCTAGAAAAAAGCAGAGAAGAGAAAAAAGATACAATAGTCTTTACGGCTGATTGAGCCTATTACAAAAAGAAGATCTAAGGGATACACAACCGATTGATGCTATCCTTAGAGCCGCAATCTTAGTCTGGGACTTGGCAGTAGCACGACGGCGCGCTTTTTTTGGTCGAACAGCTTCATCCCTGAAGGGGATCGATTTTACGTGCTCTTCCTCCAACTTCACCAGCTGTTCTTTTAATTGGTCTAAAGTTGTGGCAGTCATGGCAGCTTGAACCGAATAGTCCTCTTGTTCAAACACAACTGTCCTCAAGTTAGCCTCCAGTTGGGTAATCTCTTTGTGTATCTGTACAATGTGATTGTATTTTTCAGTGATCTAGGCAGCCAACTTGTTCTTCGAAGCAATATGAGCCTCGCTCGCAGCGTTGAACTGTTCATACTGATCAGCCAATTCACTGACCTCTTTAGCAAGGGTATTGTCACGCCACGCTCCCGTATGAGCGATCGTTCTCGCTAAGGCGTGATGCCGCACGAGCCTAGATTGCGCTCGTGCAAGGCGGGTTCCGTAACGGCCGATTTCAGCGACTGCGACAGGGTCGTAGCACAGAAGTTCCAAGCAGAGATATTGAATAATAGCAGCAAAAATTTAAAGCAAACTCGAGTTATTCAAAAGAAGCTCTTTATTGATATTAAAACAAAGGTTACAAAGGGCGCAAGGCCAAGATTACAAGTCACTCAAGCTCACTCTTCTCATATTACAAGTCACTCAGCTCTCTCTCATCTCACAAATACAAGTCTTTGAGCCAGCGGATGCTTCGGAAGGCGACGTCCATATATTATGTTCCGTATAAGTCTCACATTACAAGGAACTCCATGCCTCGACGCATCCAAGCGAGCTCCGTGCCACGAGCTTCTACCTGTACCTGTACATAAAAACTATGTAAATGTCAGTACTCAACTGTACTGGTGGAATGAGCTCCTCGCCCATCCATACAAAACTGACATGTTTGATTTAATTTGTGCAACATAGTCCCTTTATAATTGTCTTACTAGTCTTGCCATAGGATCAGTTTTTAGGACCGATGCCTTAGCCTACTTTGTGTCTCTAGACCATCCCGTGCAACAACAACGTTAACTTATCAAGTCGTGCTTTCCCTTTGGCATGTAATCAGAGATGCAACTACGCGATAGTACCCAATTTCTTATGACCGTACTACAAATCCATCATATCGTGCCTCACAACTCAATGTAAATTAACCATATCGTCGCCTCGCGGCCTTTGCTACTTCGATCACCAACGGACCCAATCGACGCCGCATCTCGTGCCGAAGCACGTCACCTATGTTGATGCCAAATCTTAGGCCCAAATATTATGTTCTAACTGTACACACATTCAACTAACTCGATCCAAAGACACACACGCAGATTGCCGCCCGTACCGACCCATCTATATGAGTTAGTCACTAGCATGACAAGCTATCGTGGACTATAGGCTTGCTATTTGGTGACCCTTTCAATGCAAGTAGCTAGCCCCGCTGAAAGTTTCCGAATAACCCGAGCGGTTCATCCAGCTACGGCTATACTGTGTTTTCCTCCAGGACGATGCGGTCCTATGGCGCCCAGGGTTGCCGCTCGTAAAAACTCCTCCTTGTCGACAAGTTGTCCAATGACCATGCAAGACTCGACTCGAACTGACGTCTCACACAGTCATTCTTCTTCCAATGTTACCATCTCTTTCAAAACCAAGGTCAAGACTTCTATCCTTGAGACCCCTCGATGACCCACGGTCGCGAGCATTCATTCCTTTTTACTATATCGTTTTATTCAACTCATGAATGCCTATTTGATAGTCCTTTCTCCAAAACTCACTTGAATCAATTGTGGTCCCTGCCTTAAACACTAAGTCCGTGACATCGTGTCTTAAACCAACTTGAACTCTATACGACACCAACGCCCAAGTCATAGTCCATATGACGGGCCTTGAGACCGTAAGACTATGTGGTTATACCCAGTCGTAGAACTCGTAGGACCGTGCTTGCTACTACTCTGATAGCCTAACATAACTTGTCTAACTTAACTTCGCAACAACTTGACGAGCAAAGGCTGCATCAAGCTTTGCCTCGATGGAACATGCCGTGCACGCGTTCGACTTTGAACGACCAAGTCATTTGAGTTCCTAGACTTATGTCACAAGCCATTCAATGCAACTTAACTCATAGGCAAGCCAAGGCTGTGTCATGCCTTGGATGATGGGACCGTGCATGCTTTATGAAGCATTCATGCGGGCGACGCCTATGACGTAGGCTACGTTCATAACTTCGCCTACTCAACCAACTTTCCTTCTCCCAAGCCACGGGACGAAGGATTGATTATCATTTTCAAAGCACACCGTGCACCAACTCTAAGCCGACCGTTGGACCTTTCCATATTCTATCACAATCCGACCTGTCGGGATTATTCCCTTATCTATGTGGATTCATTTCTTTTATTATCAAGCCTACTTGTGCAAGTTGAAAACATACGATTTATTATGTGAAGGCTAACATGAGGCAAGTTCACCGAAACTACCCTACCTGATTCGAGGAGTCGCCTCGACCGAGCGGTGTCTCCGAGCAAGCCGTCGCAAGGCTAAGTCCGAACGCCGTCGGCATTTCGATTCCTCCGATTGACTGAGCCGGACGGGGTACTACATCATACACCACGCAGAAAAAGTTTCGTCCTCGAAACTAACTGAGTACTTACTCATTTACTTATCACTCGAACGTTCAACGACTCTCGCACACATTTCTCGTATGTATTTTTCAAATATGAGCCACGCTCGTGCTACTATCAATCTTTCCTTTAATACGATTTCAAAATCGTCGACACTTTTCTATTCCTCAAGTCTCACTTGAATTCAACGTATCACTTTGTTTGGATCATGTACACATTCCAGGCATCCCCGAAATACATGCATTTCAACCAAGCCTGGTGATAGTGAATCCAATCCCACCTATCGATTCATCCACTCAATCCTGAAAATCAATCGTACCGATGCTAACTCTCGTAACATGGACATCTCGCCAAGCCGCTAGGCCATCTCTCTAGGCTAAAGTCAATTGTCAGTATTGGAATCACCGTTTCCAAACAATAATATCAATACTGACCCCATCCTAAGGTCAAACCAAAGTTGATAGTACGGGGTTTTCTACCCAAGATCGCGTCATTCCGATTTCTAAACTTCGAGCATAGATTTCCTACACATATTCCAACATTCGTCGCACGAGGTCCGAGTCATTCAGCGAAGCCATCCTACGATAACTCGCGTTCAACCAATCCTTGACATGAACATATCGCTCGTCCAACAAGCAACTTGCATAGTCTATCTCTTCAAACACGTTCAGTATAATCTACCTATCAATCCTTCTCAAGTTAAGCATGCTAGGACACAATTTGTTACTAAGCCATACTTCACATTTCATATTTCCTAAGTCGTTCTTCACGATCCACGTATTCGATTATAAGGTCGTCTAGATTAACAATATGTTGCGTCTCGATCTTATGTGAGTCAGATTATCCACGGTGGGCATGAATCACCATGCACGCTCCAGCAGGATAATCATCCTCATCGGGACGTAACTCTTGCTTGAGTCTAAACTAGTTCATTCTCGATACGCAGATTGGACCTACTCAATCCTCAAGTTTATTCAATCATCAATCGCAAGTCCAAACATCCTCAAATATTCCTTCGTATCAAACCGACAGTCGGGACAATCAAAGTTGTCGGGTCCTAATTTTCTGAGTTCGATCATTCCTGCAACATGAATTACCAAGTCAGCGCTCACGCGGAACGATCGCCCCAAATTCGACGTGACGCACGTGCGAGGCTTGAGTTACGCTCGTACAAAACAAGAATATCGACGCTATGGTTATCCGTATAACCATCAAGATACAATCATTTTCATCCAACATACATCTCTATCAAAATTCTAATTATAGCATCCAACTGAACAATAACACTTGCACGATCGTCGTTCGCCGAGTCAGAGTACCCCCGAGTTATCGCATATCGATCTTTGATACGCCTCAATACCATCGATGACATGCGTAACCAGACGATCTTCCTTTGCAACAAATTTTGAGTCGTATGAATGATGCTATCATCCGACTGGATAATCTCCTCGACATTCAATTTCAAGTCCGATTATTATCCCTTGAATCATTCACAACATCAATTTTCTCAAACCCAAATTCACGTATTGTTCATCCGTCTATCTTAAGTCATCGAGCAATATTTTTTTTCAAATCACATCCTTCTTTGCTAATCAAATCATCGAGCAACATCTATTCAAATTCTCAGAGTCATTTTGTAACTTCAAAATCGAACCTTTCATGCACGCAATCTTTCCGTCGTGCTAACTTTTCGTATACGATCCATATTAATTTCCTCGATCAACTCATCCATTCGTACACCTAAACTTTTCTTTGATTCAGTTTCACCTTTCATACTCGCATAATTCTCAATCCCGTGCACGTTCCGTGCGCATCAATTTCTAGGTTGTTTGAATCAACTCGTCAGATCTCAAGACTACAACTTATTCAACGATTACTCAATCTACGACTTTGCATACACGCGACGCTTACTGATAGACTCATCGGTACCCTACATCCTCAATCGATCGACATCTCTGAAGCTATCGCATACACCACTCAGGGATGAAGTCATTCGATAAATCCTCAAAACTATCATTCGAATCAAAATCGGCTTCTTCAAATTTTTTTGTTCAAACCATTCCTCAAATTTCAAGCACGCTCACATATATCGCACTGACGTTATCGTCGCTCGGTAGCACCCCTATCGATAGTCATCTCACTTTACTCAATCGAGTTCAACTCATTCTTGCTCGACACTATTTAATTCTCGTACTCAACTTTTCTAAGGTCGAAATAACTTTTTGGTGCACATGCCCAGCCCGACTTAGCCAACCGTGCTTACGCGAACCATCTTTTTGTTTTGTCAAAAACTGTTCTCCTATGTTTTACAAAATAGATAGACTTATTGTATGGACATCCGTGGGACATTTGAGAGAGAGCGCACCAATGATATCAACTTTGCGAAAGCAACACTTCAGAGTTTGCAGAAACATCGGAGTTAAAGAATTCAATCAATAGTCCAAGGACGTAAAGCCGTGCTCTAATACCATTATGTCACGCCCCGCTCCCGTAGGAGCGATCATCCTCGCTAAGGCGTGATGCCGCACGAGCCTAGATTGCGCTCGTGCAAGGCGGGTTCCATGACGGCCAAGTTCAGCGTCTGCGACGGAGTCGTCGCATAAAAGTCCCAAGCAGAGACATTGAATAATAGCAGCATAAATTTGAAGCAAACATGAGTTATTCAAAAAACGTGCTTTATTGATATTGAAACAAAGGTTACAAAGGGCGCAAGGCCAAGATTACAAGTCATTCAAGCTCACTCTTCTCACATTACAAGTCACTCAACTCTCTCTCATCTCTCAAATATAAGTCTTTGAGCCAGCGGATGCTTCGGAAGGCGACGTCCATACATTATGTCCCGTATAAGTGTTGCCTCCATGCGGCCACACTCTTTGAATCGCCAAGGAACTCCATGTCTCGACGCATCCAAGCGAGCTCGACACCACGAGCTTCTAACTGTGCCTGCACATGAAAACTATGTGGGTGTCAGTACTCAACTGTACTGGTAGAATGAGCTCCTCGTCCATCCATACAAAACCGACACATTTGATTTAATTTGTGCAACATAGTCCCTTTATAATTGTCTTACTATTCTTGCCTTAGGATCAGTTTTTAGAACCGACGCCTGTAGAAGCATAGAAAAGAACAGGAAAGTCCATACGGCTCCAAAAAAAGGGAGTCTCATGCGGTTCAAAGAATCTCTCAGAGCTTCATGCAGCTCAAGAATCCCCTAGAGCTTCATGCGGCTCAAAAGTCCCCAACATAGCCATGCAGCTC
The DNA here is from genome assembly GCA_029216955.1 of Iris pallida. Lineage (NCBI taxonomy): Eukaryota > Viridiplantae > Streptophyta > Magnoliopsida > Asparagales > Iridaceae > Iris > Iris pallida. The sequence continues at coordinate 81,298 of JANAVB010011521.1, forward strand.
GGGTAAAAGCCACGTGGCCTTATGCGGTTCGCCTCTACAGCTGGCCATCAAGCAGCGGCCTCATTCAATGCTCTGACGCAACAAGACAGCTCTGACATAAAGGAGGATTGACAGCTCTGACATAAATCTGTAATGATGACCCTGTCATAATGGCGTGCTCCTAGGGAAACAAAGAAAATCTCTATAGCTGATACGATCCACCAAAATTCCAAAGCTCTTCATGCAGATCGCTTCAAGGTCTTCCATGCGGCTCTGAACACGTGGCCACCCTTATGCGGTTCAGTTGGAGGCCATCCCCATGTGGCTGCTACTCTCATGCGGCTCGGATAATGGGGCCATCCTTATGTGGCTGAGATTCTGGGAGGCCATACCCATGCGGCTCTGAACACGTGGCTACCCTTATGCGGTTCAGTTGGAGGCCATTCCCATGCGGCTCGGATCATGGGGGCCATCCTCATGTGGCTCAGATTCTGGGAGGCCACACCCATGCTGCTTTGACACGTGGCCATCCTTATGCGATTCAGTTGGAGGCCACCCCCATGCGGCTACTACTTCCATGCAGTTCGGATCATGGGGAGCCACTCTCATGCGGCTCAGATTTCGGAGGTCACACCTATGCGGCTGCCACCCTCATGCGGCTCAGATCATGGAGGGCACCATCATGCGGCTCAATTTCCAGACCACACGTATGCGGCTCTGTCAAGACACCCTGTCCATGCGGCTCGCGGTTAGGACACGTGGCAGAAGATCAGTTAAGACTTAATCCCCCTCGTTCCTACGGCTCGCAGCTTAATGACGGTTAGACACGTGGCACAAGATCAACCAAGATTTATCCACCCGGATTTGTTGCAATCAACAAATCACAACAATCAGATTTATTGCAATCATCATAATTACCCGAATCAATTTCCAACAAATGATGCAGATTTGTTACAATCAACATAAAAGCAAGATCAAGGCAAATCTTAACAAATCCCTAACCGCCCACTGTTTAAGGGACAATCATTGCAAACCCTACTTATCATACCCCACTCCTACAAATAGTAAGGTACCATTCCCTTGCAAACCTTGGACACATAGAGAGACAGAGGCACGCAAAGAGAGAGCGACGGCGCACAGAAGAATCTTCCCACATATCCCGAGAGCATTTCTTCATCAGAGCCAGGGCTACGTCCGATCGTCCAAGGAGTAAGGCAGAGTTGATAGCACTCTCCCGAGCCTCTACCGTCACCCTCCAGAAAAACTAAACAATTGTACTTAGATTGCTGTACCTAGGTTTTTGTCCCTAGGCTTTCTTTGTACGAGCGAGTTTGTGTTGTGAAGTAAAAGTCCAGTCCTCCCATAAAACTATTATGTTCTTTTATAATCAATGGCAAACACGATGGCGACTCTGCTGGAGACTAACTTCTCCACGGCTGAGGAGTTGGTGACGCAATCGGACGCAGCCAAACTTGGCTCCACTCAACAGATGCTGGTCGTCTTGTTCGACCAACACGCGCTTGAAGAAATGCTCTCCGACGGTAGCGCTGGCCCGGTCCAGTGGCGAGCCCATACGAAAAAGGCTCGCAGGAAGTGGAGGCCCAAATCATTCACTCCTCCCCAAGCTTTCGAATGAGTACTCTCTGTTGCCCAAGACGGTAGAGAAGTCTCGCAGGTGACCCCACTTCAGACCATAGAGGACTCTGTTGTTCCCAAGTCCGACAGAGAAAAACACTACGATGCTGGACTTGCAGGGGCAAATGGTAACTCTACATGGTCCAGGATGAAGCCACAGAAGGGCGCCAGCCTCATGAAGACTCATGCGGCCACAAAAGCCAGCCGCAAACAAAAGGCTCATGCGGTCAGAACTGCCAGCCGCATGGAGGAGGCTCATGCGGCCACCATGACTTTCAGCCGCATAGAGGCCCACATGGCCACTACAGCTCCCTGCCGCATGCTAACTGCCAGCTGCATACGGACCGCTTATGCGGACACAAATGCCAGTCGCATGCAGGCAGGCTATGCGGCTAACAATCTCAGCCGTAGGCCATCTGCTTCATGCAGCTCAGGCTCGGTCTTCGACCGCCTCTCAGGCGGTCCTGACCCCAGTTGCTCTCATGTGCCAATCTTTGTGGACTCTTCCTACTATGCACTCTCAGGTGCTAGAAGGAAGAAGTCTCGGGCAGCACGGGCTCACCAAGCTCAGTCAGCTGTCCCAACATCCGACCATCAGGGTGTCCCGCTGACTATTACGCAGGCCCCTGACGGAAAGTTGTACAAAACTATTCCTGCCCAACCCCCGGCGGCCAACGGACAGAATAGTTGTCAAGAATCTCCCAACAACAATCAGGGACGAGTACTCTTACTACCCTACATCAGGGAGCAGGCAGGATGCCAACACACTCATGTGCTCAGGACTCCCGGGCCTACAAAATGAGTGACTGACGCAACGTGATTCTTCACAAACGCAAGGAAAGAGACGAAAACTTGTTGTGCAGAGAGTCCTTTCATGGACATCACTGCACTCAAGTCATTGTCAACGGCTGCTGCAGCAAGGCGGCCACACGAGAGGACCGGCGATCCGTCTTCCGACGACTGCAACACCCAAACGCAGAAGACGAGGCGCTTCTCGTTGCCTCTTACAATTATGATCAGAAGATCCCTGGCAGCGGAAGAGGAAAGAAAACAAACGTCGCCAGCCCAAAAATCTCAACTAAGAAACTCTCTTCTAAGCGGTTGTCCACGACCGTTACGGAAGGAGTTTTCCAAGGTACTCACTTAAAGACAAAATCTGCCACACGTGGAGATTCGTCGTCCATATCTCTGGAAGGCGCTGGAGCCGGGTGTAGCACTCCTCTAAACATCTACGACAATTCGATGTTCCAAGAAGATAATCCAGGGGAAACGGTTCCCCCAACAGATGTAGCAGGTTTCGACATCTCCGAGGACGTCCACAACTCTTAAGACGAGGCAAGCTCTGAAGCTGGGGGTACCACTCCTTCTGAGTTCGAACCAGAGGAGAACATTCCCATATACGCTGACAACTTTCTGTACAAGGGTATGACTCAGAGGGCACGTCCTCCACCGTTTCTTCTATCTCTCCTCATGTGAGGACGGTATTCATGACAGACAACATCCAAGACGGCCCAGTGATCGCCAACGCATCGACACTCTGGAAGCCATACTTCTTACCTTGGTCAAATCCGTGGATGAGATCAAATCGGCCCTTCCAACTCTGCAAGGAAGGACGCAAGGACAAACAAACGTGGGACCCGCGGTCAATGCGGACTCGAACTCCGCTGCACCAAACCCGGGTGATAATCTTCCTGAAATATCGGCTCCCACCGCTGCAGACGAGGCTAGAGAGGCAAGACGAGAGGTCCAGGAGCTCCGGGCCATGTTCCACGTCCGAAAAAACTGCCAGGACCTCAAGATACGACAACCGTATCCTACTACATGGAGAGATGTTCCCTTTCCACCAAGATATAAACCATTCAACATCAATCCGTATAATGGAAAGACATCTGTAAGCAGATACTTCACCTACTTTGAAGTCACAACTGACCATCTGCCTCATGACGATGCTATCCTTACGCGGTTGTTCATTGGAGCGTTGGAAGGGGTCGTCTTCGACTGGTACCGTAACTTGTCGGACATCTACATCCATTCCTTTGTCGGCTTCAAACGTATATTCCTGGAGAGGTTCTACGAAGTAGGATAAGACGTAACGATGTCCACCCTCATGGACGTTGTTCAAGGAGAAAAGGAGCTGACAAGGAACTATATCGAGCGGTTTCGCCAAACCGCGATGAAGTTGCCTTCCTGTAACCTTAATTCCTCCTCAATTGAAATTTGTCAAAAGATGCTGCTCCCCACAATCAGCCTCTGGATGGGCGAGAGTCAATTCAAGGACTGGAAAACTTTCATCATCAGCGCCACTAGCACAAAAGACAAACTGAAGAAAGCTCGCCAACTGGGACTGCACATCTCGGAGGGAGAGGACAAGGGTAAACGCCCTAATACCAACAGCAACAATAGTGGTAACCCCTCCAACAATCGAGACAACAAGGGCAAATAGGCTAAGGTGGCCGACACAGCTCCAAAGCTCGAACCGAAGCCGGCAGAAAAGCAGTGGCCTCAGATGACCTACTCCTTCAAGGACGGCCATGTCAAGCCCATCTTGGACATGCTTATACAAGGAGGTCGAATTCAGCTCCCTCCTCCAAGACGTGAACCTCATCCTACAGAGATGGAGAGCCCCAAGTACTGCCACTACATCGTTATGTCCACCATGCTACATAAGACTGCTACCAACTGAAGCGATATATCCAGCATCTCATTGATTCTCAGGCCCTGGCCATTAATTTCGAAGAAGTGACCGTGGCAGCCAACATGGTATCAGTACAATTCGACAACTTCCCTCTGACAAAGACTCAAGATGGAGTAGTGCCCATCCCCAGAGCAAAGATGGAGGTCGCTAACCTTCCACCTCCTCGAGACCAGGCTGCTTGTCTAGTACCCCTTACCACATCACGAGGGAAGGTCATATGGGTCCATCCAGACCTGGTACCTAAAGTGACTCGGTCCGTACCACCCTCCACCAGCAATAAGAAGAGCAGGAAAGTCAAATCATGTCGCACAATCTCGGTAGAGGTCGAAGAAGCTACGGCCATTGTTACCCGATCCACCACACAAACCCAACCTCTACCGGGTAACTCGGCTAAAGATCATCAGCCGACAGCTGCTGATGCTCTAGGACCTTCTCAGCCTTCGACGACTGACAAGCCTAGGCCGAAGGAGACTCGCTTTGACAAGCCGCTTCGAAGAAAGACGCCTTATGGACTGGAGAGGCCCTACAACTTTGACATCTTGGCACAATTGGCCAACACACCAGCCAAATTGTCGCTATACGGGCTCCTGAGGCTCTCCAAAGATGTTCGTGTCGTACTGACCGAGGCACTCCAGAATGCCGACGCATAACTGGCTCAGTCCAATCTCATTGGGGAGAGTTCGTCTGCAGATCTTCAGGACAGCGGTTGTACAGGTTTACTGCTGAACATTGTCTTCACTCCGCAAGATATGCTTATCAAGACCAACATGCACGATCGCCCCTGTATTATGCTGGGTACATTAGCGATATCAAGGTGAATTAGATGCATATTAATCTCGGTTCTTCCATAAGTATCATCCTGAAGAGCCTACTACACCATCTGTGCATCCCAATGCATCGTCTGACGCCGACATGCACTGCTATCAGCAGTTTTAATTCAGGCAGAAGTCATCCGATCGAAAAGATTCATCTGAAGTACCAAATTGGCGACCTTCAGTCAGAAGTGACCTGTTATGTCATAGATGCGGACACTTCCTACAATATTCTTCTGGGGCGTCCTTGGATACACGATTACATGATCGTGCCTTCTACACTGTACTAGTGCTTCAAGTACGTCGACAAGCACAGCTTCGTGAGGACAGAATTTGTCGACATCGATCCCTTTAAAGGGGTCGAATCCTACTAATATGACTCATGCTTGTACGAGAAGTCAAAAAAGTACCTTGTCGAAGAAGATACTCAAGCTCAAACTGAGGCGGCAATTGAATCGGAAGAACCTCTGACAATCCACCTTCAAGCCCGCAAGCCTGGCAGGACTGTACCACTTACAGCCACTCTGCGTAAGGATGCAATCAGCCTCTCTATATAAGAGGGAAAGATGATAATCCGACTGCCAAGGTCTGGCCAAGCGCCAAGTCCCACAACAGAGCTACTGACAATTAGGCTGCCTAGAGCTAGCCAGCTACAAACAGAGGAGCTCAATCCTTCCGTCAAGCCGATGACGATTCGCCTTCCCAGAATGAATCGGCAGCTGAGCGCGAAGCTGGGGACTGCTAGCCAGCCAAAAACTCCTTGTCCAGCTTCGAGCACCAAATAGGGGGTCGCTAGTACGCCAACGACTCCACGGTCTGCTCCACCTATGGAGCCCCTGATGATTAAGCTGCCCAAGTCATCCTCCCAGTCTTCAATGACACAGGGGGTGGTTGAAGAAGAGCCAGAGCTGGCCAAGTATGTGGCTGCTCATACTGATATTCCATCCGCAGATGATATAATTCTACTGGAAAAGATACCTTATTTCATAATAAAGGGCTATCTTTGAAATACCCCAAGCTTAATAAGCTTTGTACAATGTATGCTATGGATCATGGTATAGGCACCCACCTATACACACAAGTGACAAATGTCTACACCGCTAACCAACTTACTCCAGTAGAAGACGTTTATCGTATAATCGAGGGAGAAGATCATCCAATCATCTTCGACCGGAAGAATGATCCACAACCCTTCAAGATAGAAGAAGTTGATCTCGAACCAGACACCGGGAGACTGCCCCTTTATCTGTATAGTTTTCGATCCAAGTACCTTATGCAAAAATAGAGGAATGATCTGGAAACTACACCAGGCTTGAACTACGACACTGGACGGCGGTTAACCTTACAATTGTCGGTCCCGGCTGGGAAACCACGAGATTATTATAACAAAACCAGATGTGGGCTAGGTTATGTTACACCGGCAACGACCCCTGAAATCTCAGACGAGAAATACGACTGGCATTCACACTCAACCAGATCACCCACTTTTTATTCGAATGTCAGCATCGGGGACATATTCGGGCAAGTCTGGTCCGTCAATATGGTATTCACCGACGCCTACGAAGAAGATGAAGACATTCCTGAACTTCTTGAGTTAGAGCCGTGGGCACAACAACTAGATACGTAATAGGAGAAGCGGTTCTAACAAAGAGAGCCTCCCACCGAAGATGAGGTTGTGCAAGTCGATCTCGATGATGACTCCTCTCCAAAGCCCACCTTCGTTAGCAAGAATCTGATGGACGAAGAGCGGGAATCGCTACTGCAACTCGTCAGAGAATACATCGACGTGTTCGTCTGGAGCTACGAAGACATGCCAGGACTGAACCCCGAGGTTGCACTTCACAAGCTCAACATTCGCCTAGACATAAAGCCAGTCAAACAACAGCAACGACGGTTTCACCCGGATATTATGAACTCCATCGAAGCTAAGGTCAATAAACTGATAGCCAGCGGCTTCATCCGCGAGGAACAACATCCAGACCGGATCGCCAACATAGTACCAGTCTTCAAGAAAAATAAAAATATTCGAATCTGCATCGACTTTCGCAATCTGAACGAGGCATATCCTAAAGATGAGTTCCCTCTTCCCATCACGGACATCATGATCGACAACACATATGGCTTTAAGCGCATATCATTCATGGATGGCTTCTTGGGGTACAACCAAATCAAGATGTTCCCTGATGACGAAAAGTATACATGATTCCGAGCACCAATTAGCACATACTGCTACACAGTCATGCCTTTCGGTTTAAAGAATGCTGGTGCCACCTATCAAAGAGCTATGAGCGTCATCTTTAGAGACCACTTGCGCAAGACAGTATAATGCTACGTCGACAACATCGCCGTCAAGAGCCGCTCTAAGGAAGATTATCTGCTTGATCTGAGGACAGTGTTTGACCTGATACGAGCGCACAATTTGAAGATAAATCCCACAAAATCCTTCTTGGGCGTATCCAGCGGAAAGTTCTTGGGTTTCATCATTACTTCCCAGGGTATTTACATAGACCCCAAAAATACGAAGGCAATTATGGAGATGGGTCCCCCAAAAAATCTCCGTGAACTCCGAGGTCTTCAAAGGAGGCTAGCTTACATCAGGAGGTTTATCTCTAACCTCTTCGGACATTGTCAGCCATTCACCCACCTCATGAAGAAAGGTGTTTCATTCCTATGGGATGAAGAATGCCAGCGCACCTTCGACATCATCAAAAAATATCTGACGAACCCTCCAGTCCTAGTGGCCCCGGTCGCTGGAAAACTATTCCTGCTCTATGTGCGAGCAATAGAGCATTATATCGGTACTTTACTAGCGCAAAATAATGATGCAAGCCATGAGCAAGCTATATACTATCTCATTCAAAAGATGATGGGGTCAGAGTACCGATACACTGCCATAGAGAAATAGTGCCTTGCTCTGGTATTCTCTATTCAGAAGACACGACACTACGTCACAGGACAAACCATCCATGTCGTATCAAGAGTCAACCCCCTCAGGGTCCTCATGACTAAGCCAGGTGCACTCAGATCTCGCCATGCTACCTGGACAATATTACTGTCTCCCTACCACATGATCTTCGTCCCGTAGAAGGCCGTTAAAGGTCAAGCTCTGGCAGACTTTTTAGCAGCTCATCCAGGTTCGGAGTCAACCAGAATATACGAAGAGATCCCAAACGAGGTCGCCAATTCAAACATGGCTTCCCATGATACCGTCTGGGGAATGTTCTTCGACGGTGCTTCAAGAACCGGACCCAAAGGCAACATCGTCGTCGGGGTCGGAGTGGTACTGATTTCTCCCTCGGGCTTGGTGATCAACCGGGCATACTAACTCACGAAACCTTGTTCAAACAACGTGGCCGAGTACAATGCTTTGGTCATCGGCCTCTGTAAAACACCTCTTTTTTAAATTATTTTTTATTATTTTATTAGACTTAAAAATGAATTTATACAATTTGTGGTTTTATTTATTTTTTTGATTACTCGGTTTGGCCAATTCAGCCCGAATAGGGCCCGAACAAAATTTAAGCCCATGTGAGCATGTGGGGTGACTAAGATGGCCATGTAGGAACATTTCATGTGTGTACAAATATTTTTAAATAATTTTGAGACTTGTTAAATATTTATTGACTTTTGGTACATAATTTATGTTTTATTAATAAAATAATATTTTACAAGATGGTATAATATTCTGGACCCATACATGGGTGAGCGGTAGAGTTCACCCATTGGGACGATTATTATTATTTTATTATAATTTAAGTTATTTTGTGGAGATTTAATAAACATGTTGTTCCTATTTAAATGTTGAGTTGATTTATTAAGGATTGAATTTATATATATGTAGATATGCTCAAATATATTAAATAATTGGATAGTTGACTTTTAAATGGTATTTGAATGTCAAATAGATTTTTTTGGGTGTATTTATGGATATATACATATATAGATATAGATATTTATAATTTGAAAGTTTTGAGTAGAAAAGTTTAGAAAAAGGAAAAAAAAGAAAAACATAGTGGGTGGTCGGCCCCACCCGACCACCCACACTAATATAGCCGTAAGAAGCAAGCAGCATGCCATACGCCCCTCCAATAACAGTAGCAGCAACATCATGTTGCTTCCCCCTTATATATATATATATATATATATATATATATATATATATATATATATGATGGGTGCTCGGGAGCCTGGTGCTCGGGAGAAGCCAGTGGGACAGCGGCAGCCGGCGAGTCCTATCCTCGCCACACCGCCCCTCACCCTTGGGTGCTGGTGGCTCGGCTAGGTTCCGGCCACCGCCCCTCCCCCATGGGCTCCGGTCGGCCTTCCCTGCCAGGCCACCCCCGCCGGGCTCTTCTTCCCCCTCGGAGGCTTCCCCTCCACCCTAGGCTGGCCGGGCTCAGCCTGGACCTCCCCTCCGGCGTCGTCCCAGTGGGGGCCACCCCCTATCCCTTCCCCTCCTCCTCCCCCATCCCTAGCGGCGTCGTCGATACCCTCGGCGGCAGCGGCGCCATCGCCCTTCTTCGGCTGCAGATCCGCTCGATGTGCCCCCTCCCACTCCGGCCCCTCCGCCTCTTACAGTCCCCCCGCCGCCTCACCGGACACGCCCCCCTCCTCCGCGCTCCTTCCGGCACCATCTCCCATCACCGCCTCCCTTATGTGGCCGCTGCCTCCTCCCGAACAGCCTGCTGTAGCGGCGCCCCTCCGAACAGCCTGCTGTAGCGGCGCCCCTTTCGGCCGCGGGCGCTTTCCCCTCAGCCCCCGCCGCCTCCTCTTTGCACTCGTCGGTGACCCCCCTTTCCTCGGAGGCCCACCTCTCGTGGGCCAAGGTTGTCACGACCCGCACCCTAGAGTAAGGGCACGAGACGTGGATACGTCCAGCCTACGTCGCAGTGTCGGCGGTAGAACGCTGTCCTAAGTCATAACATCTAACAGATAAGGGTAATATACAGTTATACTCCCCGAATGGGGGTGACATAGCACAATATAAAACTCAATCACATCTAAGGTAGAACAGGTAAGATAGATAGATAATGAAAGATAACAAATCCAGAACAGAGAATCACAGAGATACAAGTCCAGAACTAAGTGTCTAAAATTATACAACTCAGAATATCTCAAAGTCTAATACAGTGATCCAGAAAGTAAAGACAACCCTAATCTAGAGAAGTATCAACCACTGTTAGCAGGTCCAAGTCACTAGTGATGTCTAATGCTGCACCAAGAGGAATAGACACCAAAGCCTCATCATTCACTGTAAAATTTTCAACAGGTCCAGTCAGGACGGGAGCGAGTACAGTACATCTCAACAAAATCATAACCGGTTAGGAAATATAAACATGCTAGAGAGTAAGATACAGGATCTGAAGAAATAATATGATGAAAAAGAGAGAGACTGTAAGTAAATAGCTACAATATATATAGAACTAACAGTGCTAGTGATTCAGAGCACAAGATGGTTATGTAGACGGCACGATGTTATACACGAGTAATCTACAGAGGTTTGTACACGAGTATTTTACTGGATTGAAAACATAACCACTTCTACTCCCCCGCCCCAATCAATACACAAGGATCCAGCTACGTTATGTTATTGTACACGAAGGTCATGTGAAAACATGATTATACACGATTCACACGTTTCGTACACAAATGTAACAAATACAAGGAGTACACGATGTTCCCGATAAAGTACACGAACACGAGTACCCGATGTATCCGCTAAAGGGGATAACATCGCACAACAAGATCCATATAGTACTAATCCGTGTTTCCAACGTGTCAGCATCATGTAAAGTAATCTAAAGCAGGAATATAATCCTAAATAAGATATAAAATGATCAGAGAATGTACTCGCCTGCTATCTGAAAGTCCGTGATGAAAGTACCGTTCGAGGAGTGGTGTCTGTCTCCTAATAGAACAACACAAGTCACAACAAGTCCTGAATGATAATATAATGCAATTTAATGCATTCTACATGAATCTAGGTCAATCTAGACCAAAGTCAACTCTTGGTCAACTCTGGTCAACCCTAGAAGTCAAATTAGGTCAACCAAGTCAAACCTAAGTCAAACTAGGCTACACTAGGCTAACTAGTCCATTCTAGGTCAAACTAGGCTATACAAGTCTAACTAGTCTATTCTAGGTCTAACAAGACTAAACAAGACCAATCTAGACTCTATAATGGCATTCAAGCCACACATAGACTAAGAGCCCTAGTCTAGGCTATTAGGCATTGGCTTCGCAGCGACCTCCTCCGGTCCCCGTGCAGTGGCCAGCCACCTTCGCACAGGCCCTTTCCCTGGCGCCGACCGCCGGTCTCCCGCCGATGGTGCAGACGTCCCCGTCCGACCCTATCCCCTCTCCCTCTGACGGCCTGCGGAGATCCCTCCATCTCATACTGGAGGAGCCCCCCCATCGGTGGTGGTAGGCCTCGCCGCCTGCCGCCTGTCCACCCCTCCAGGTGGCCCTACAACTACCCCCCCTCTGTCTCTCTCGTCGGAGCCGTCCCCTTGGCGATGCCGACCTCTCTCCCCTCGCCGGGTCCTCCTCCCCCCGCTGTACTTCTCCCTCCCCCTTCTCTCCCTCCGTCGGCCGCCGCCGACCCCTTGGCTCCGCGGCGAGTTCGGTTGCCGACTCCCGGGCCTGTCCCGCCTCTCCGCGGTTGGCGCCCCCGGTCTCGGGCTCAGCGCTGGGGGGAGGGGTGGCCCGAGACTCCTCGAGCCACACGCCATGCCCTCGGGCCGAGCGCCCCTCCACCCATCTCGATCTTCGAGCCCACGTGGGCTGGCGTGCTCACCTACCCCTACGTCGGGCAGTGTGCCTTTTCCCCTACCCCCTCTTTTTTCGAATGTTTGAATTTCGAAGTTTGATTTTCGACCTTCCAGGAACGGGCTACCCGTAACTTCGAGCCATTTCCCTAATCGGGCAGAACACCCGCCACTTATCGGGCTACACACCCGTACTTCGTAATCTCGTAATTCTCGTCTTGTAATGCAGGCCATTTTGTGTTTTTCCTTTTGTAGACCTTGCTATGCAGGTCATTTTGTGTGTTCCGGCCATGTACCGTCTGTAACGCTCTCTACGAGTTCCCTTATTATTAATAAAGTACCTGTTAAAAAAATAAAATAATATATATATATATATATATATATATATATATATATATATATATACACACACACACAATCCAAACCCTAATTTCCTTTCTCCTCCTAACCTCTTCTATCATTCTTCCATCATCCTTCCTCCTTCCCTCTCATCACCGGCAAGCCCTCGGACAGCAGCCGCAGCCCGACCCCTCCGTCGCGACGATAGCGACAACAACAACACTAACAACCAACAGTTTTTAACATTAAGGTAAGCACCTTCACCATGCGATTTCTCTATCAATTTAAATTCGATTTTAAATCCGTAAATTCGTGTAGAAAGCCCCCATGACCCTCTATCATCCCCTTCAAATAGATTTATTTATTCTGCAATAAATTTCAGTTTTAATTAAATTAAAAATCTCAAAAAAATCAGTTTTTATAAATCTTAAAAACCCCGTACGAGGTACGTCCCGACAAAGCGGGCGACCCCGTCGCAAACTGAGAGTACCGAAAGGTCCGTATCGACTTTACGGACGTGCGGGCTTTGACGGAATTCAAATTGGTTGCGTGTGCGTGACGAATTTGACCCGTATCCGTTAAATTTCCCGTATCGGGCTTTCCGGAATTTTCCAATTACTTTGTGCACACTCAGCAAATCGCGACGAAACTTGCGCCATTGGACTCGAAATATTTTTCTGGTCCTGTGAGCCAAGTTTGGTCCGATTCTGAGATCGTTGATCGGGACGCTATTTTGGCGGATCCACAATCCCACTCAACGGGCGATTTTGTGCACAGCCCACCGAAAACCAAAATTGGACATACCGTTGGGTTCGTCTCATCAAAACAAATCTGTAGACATGTAGTTTGACGACTTTAGAGACCATAGATATTGGCACACATTTCGGTGCAAAGCGGGTCCAACAGCGAATATCGTTTTGACCCAAAATTACGATTTTGCCCCTGTTCCAGAATTTAACTTTTGGACAGGCATTTTCTAGGCATATCTTTTATTCCAAACTCGTTCGTGATGTTTGTTTCAGCATCCAGAGCTTCTTGTGGATTTTGACTTTCGTGTTGACGATTCTGATTGTTGGATTTTGCTGCTTCTCAAACAACCCGCAGGCAAGATACCTTGCCATATTTACTGTTTATAATTAGATGCATCTTTATTTAATTATTTACTGCATATTTATTATCTATTTTCAGTTGGATCCATTACTTGCTATTTTAGTTCATTTTATTTTTGCTTCAGTTATTTTTTCTTCTTGTCTTTTGTATGCATATGGATTTAGTCTTAGCGAACTACCTTTTGTTAGTGTCCTTGGGAGGGAGAAGACAGTTAAATGTATGGGCTAACCCAAATCCAATAGCTGTAGTAACTACGTACTACGGTAGTCGAGTCGCGAGGGTCACTAGCCTCGAGCTATGTGGACTGATGGGTCACGTGGGCCGCTAGCCTCGAGTTATGCCGGCTGATAGTATTGGTACTTGACGTGTGCGTGTTGTGAGTTTCTCCCTTGTCCTGGGGGAGTCAGCCTTCACCTGCCCATACATCGATATGTCTTCTAAATTGCCTACTAGAAAGGTTATGAGACCTTAGCAAATTTCATGTTCTAATCATGGCATGGAAAAATGTCACACCACGGAATAGAAAGTTACCCCTTGTCCTTGTTTGGTTGCAGGGGTAGCCTACTGTTTCGATGATGGGATATTGAGCCGTGTTATGGTTTGGACACTTTTACTTTATCCTTATTTTATGGTGCATTTCTATTCAGTTCATATGGCATGTTCTTTCTATATCTTGTTACGTCCCTCTGAGGACCTGGTTATCTCTCCAGGTGTGTGTGCTTCTGTGATATTACAGGTGTTCTAGTCGAGGCCGTGATCTTCTCCAACCTTTCGAAGATGATTGTACTTGGCTAGTCTTGTTATTTCATCTATTCCTTTTTGTACCTTTTATTTGAGATAGTTGGTAGTGGACTTTGTCTCCGGCCAACGTATTGTTCAAAGACTTATTACAGTTGATTATATGATATCTTTTATTCTTCATTTTTGGATAAGATTAGATTACTCTTGGTTTACTGTATTTTACAGCTTATGTATTCATACGAGGTTTCCATATATTGGAGTATACTTCGTATGTATACAGCTGGCATGTCGATGTACCTAGTCATACGTATTTTGGGACTGGGCGTTACATGTTTTTGTGGTGGCCCATGCAGGTCGAGTTTGTCACTTCGGTTACGCTACAGTACCGATGTGAGCCTGCAACATAGGATTAGAATCTAGGAATCTTATCCATACAGCTTGACCTCTTCCCTTGGCTTCAAATTTCGAACTCTCGATCGACCTCCTTGAATTGCATCTTGCTTGATTTCTTTCTACCGTTGATTCTTATTTTCGTGCTTAGTGCCAACTAGGAAGATGACTAACTAGTATATGCTCATAGGTCAAACACATGGCTAGAATGGATATATGGACAATTGGAATACATTTAAGACTCTATTTGAGTTAGAAAGGTTTTTATAAAAAAAGGGTGATTTAATGATTAGTAATTTGTGAAGTAGGATATTACCAAGGGAAGTTTTAATCTTGAGATTTCTAAATAGTAAACACCATAGATTGATTCTGCATGAAGGAATATATATATATATATATATATATATATATATATATATATATATATATATATATAGAATCTTTATACCATTGATTTAAGAAATTGATTGGATTTTTGAGTTTTGATATTTGTAAATTATGGGGTTATAGCTATACATCTTCGAACAAAAAAAAATTTGATGTGAATTTCGAGTTGTGATATTTATGATTTATTGGATTATAGTTATACACATTTGAACAGTTATAAATTTGATTTGAGAATGATCTTAGATTTCAAATGTGGTTGTAGAAATTATTTAAATTTGTGTCGTACAACTTGCGATTTTCGTGTTTAGTAAATTTTGAATTTTAAGTGGAAGTAATGATTTCTAAATTTTTGGTTTAAAATATTTGAGAGTTATGAAAATAATTTTTGATAAATTTTTATTTTAAATGGTGCCCTATGGTTGAGGATTTACAAATCTATTTAGATTTTTGGTAAAAAAAAGATTTTGACTGATAAGATTATTTGAAAATTTAGTATAATGAGGGATTGCTAATATTAAAATTTTTGGGAGAATTTCGAAGGATGTGATGGAAAGTTATTTTGATTGATCAAAGGTAGTTACCATTTAAAAGTTGTGATTTTTGTTGGAATAACTTAGCATGAATAGAAGTTAAAATTGATGAGAGCATTGATCTTAATTTTTGAGATTGCTCTTAATATGCTAAGAGTTTTATTATGAGTTATTGGAAAATTTTAGAGTGCTGAATTTTTGATTGATTGTAAAATTTTTATGGATTCGTAAATTATGAACTCTTGAGTTAGATAGTTGAATTTAAACGTTAATTTTGGAAATGGTTAGTAGTAACGTGATAAAATTTTGCTTTGAGATTTATGAGAGTGATATAAATTTTTTTTTTGACAAATTTGAACGGCTTGGAGTGAATACAAATTTTGGTGGTTTATTTTTAAAAGTTTCATTTTGAAACTTGTGGAGGAAACTTGAGGTAAATTTTAATGGTAGGCCACAAGATAACCCTACTGAGTATTCCACACTAATTGCCATGTCATCAATAACCATGATAGTAGTATATACACAAGTGTTGTTAGTCATCTACCCAGCTATGTGACTGTATTTCCACCTCGGCTTACTCGGCCTTGCTTCAATTCTAGATTTATAATTGCGACCTTCTAACCCATTTGCAATTTGAATAATGAGCTAATGGTTCCTTAACTGTATTCCTCTAGAAGACTATCTTCTCACTAGAACTGTGCCCCTAACTTATTATTTTTACTGGATTCTTTAATTAATTTTATTTCATCCTTAACTTAATCTTCTTTATTTTGTGCATTAATTATCACCTCGTGAACTCCCACTTTCTATCTTTGATCTTCTGGCGTCCCCTACCGTGACTTGTATATTTGGAGTACAACACTAGACTATTTCCTCCAACAAATTTTATATGTAAGGCCTAGAAGAGCCCACCTTCCTGTAGACATCATGTCCCACCAAAACCCATCTCCTTGTACTCTATTTCTTGATATGACCTTATGGTCAAAAGGGCCAAACAATAATCTTGACCATGATACCGATATATTTTTCGACCACGGATAGGGATTCAACCTCGACTCAATTCTTTCGACTCGATATGTGATGGTGTTCTACTAAATTCCTTAAATGCTTAAATTTGTACTTTATCTTGATTGCTTGACCCATTGTCCCATGATACTATTAGTTTAACTCTTGTAAGTTGGGTAGAATACCTCACCACCTAAACAAACCTTTTTCCTTGTGAACCACATTGGTAAGTTCACTTAGACTATAAATTCATAGGACCCTACCTTATCTAGTCTATGCCATAAATGAAGAAATACTAGGACAACTGTATAGGCCCAAACTTCGGGAGAGCCTTGATTTTAAAAAATCTAGGACTATTTAAAATTTCCTTCATCAGTACCTCCCTTGCTCATATTTTGACTATCTCACGCTGCTAATGTAGCTTCAGTTTTGCAAGCTTATTTCGTTATCAAGCTTGATCATGACATATTTTATTGGGTGCACCCACTAACATATTGTCTAATCAGAACCAGTGCATGATGGTATGATCAACCTATTGCACTTTGGTTCGCTTATCACATATTATTCTACGTGGATGAAGACATAGTAAACTTGCCTTAGAGTCTCATCCGCGACAGCCTTGGCAATTCTCTTTTGAAATTATTTTCGCCGCCTATGAACCCCGTAATTCGTACTCAATATATAACACCGTCTTTGAAACCTTTGTTGTTCTTGTCTTTTACTTATTTTGGAAAGACAAGGCACTGTACTTGCTAAGATAGACTCAAGGTATCATCTTTGGTTGCCCAATCGATTATTTATACACAAGTGTAGATAGCCACCGACCGACTCATGTGGCTATATCCTCGCCCTTAACTACTCCTCATTTTCTCCACCCTAGAATTATTATCGTGCCCTTCCAATTATTCTTGAGCACTCGAGAATGATTCTAATCGTTCACTTAAATCTAACTCTCAACCCAGATGATTAGTATCCAGTTTTCTCTCAAGGAACCATATCTCCCAAATGTCTAAGTTATTCTCTTTGGCCTACTCAATTCCTTACTGTTCTCTAAAAATTGGATTATCGAAATTTTGTTACCCTCACTAGCAATCCTTATTTGAATTCCATAACCATGATATATTTTGTATATATATCAACTCCAAAATTTTCTATTGCATGGTGGTGTTGAGCGCCGTTTTATCGCGTCCTCCAAAATTTAATGGTATTTTGGTATTGACGCACTCTTCCTATCCCTCAATCCTATCTACCCTATTAATCCAAAATTTCGAGGATAAAATTCTTGTAAGTTGGGTAGGATGTAAAACCCCTATTTTTTTAAATTATTTTTTTATTATTTTATTAGACTTAAAAATGAATTTATACAATTTGTGGTTTTATTTATTTTTTTGATGACTCGATTTGGCCAATTCAGCCCGAACAGGGCCCGAACAAAATTTAAGCCCATGTGAGCATGTGGGGTGACTAAGATGGCCATGTAGGAACATTTCATGTGTGTACAAATATTTTTAAATAATTTTGAGACTTGTTGAATATTTATTGACTTTTGGTACAAAATTTATGTTTTATTAATAAAATAATATTTTACAAGATGGTACAATTTTCTGGACCCATACATTGGTGAGCGGTAAAGTTCACCCATTGGGACGATTATTATTATTTTATTATAACTTAAGTTATTTAGATTTAATAAACATGTTGTTCCTATTTAAATGTTGAGTTGATTTATTAAGGATTGAATTTATATATATGTAGATATGCTCAAATATATTAAATAATTGGATAGTTGACTTTTAAATGATATTTGGATTTCAAATAGATTTTTTTTTTTGGTGTATTTATGGATATATACATATATAGATATAGATATTTATAATATGAAAGTTTTGAGTAGATAAGTTTAGAAAAAGGAAAAAAAAGAAAAAAAAAGAAAAACATAGTGGGTGGTCGGCCCCACCCGACCACCCACACTAATATAGCTGTAAGAAGCAAGCAACATGCCATGCGCCCCTCCAATAATAGTAGCAGCAACATCATGTTGCTTCCCCTTATATATATATATATATATATATATATATATATATATATATATATAAAAAAAAAAAAATATATATATATATATATATATATATATATATATACACAATCCAAACCCTAATTTCCTTTCTCCTCCTAACCTCTTCCATCATTCTTCCATCATCCTTCCTCCTCCCTTCTCATCACCGGCAAGCCCTCGGACAGCAGCCGCAGCCCGACCCCGCGGTCGCGACGGCAGCGACAACAACAACACCAACAACCAACAGTTTTTAACATTAAGGTAAGCACCTTCACCATGCGATTTCTCTATCAATTTAAATCCGATTCTAGATCCGTAAATTCGTGTAGAAAGCCCCCATGATCCTCTATCATCCCCTTCAAATAGATTTATTTATTCTGCAATAAATTTTAGTTTTAATTAAATTAAAAATCTCGAAAAAATTAGTTTTTATAAACCTTAAAAACCCCGTACGAGGTACGTGCCGACAAACCGGGCGACCTCGTCGCAAACTGAGAGTACCAAAAGGCCCGTATCGACTTTGCGGACGTTCGGGCTTTGACAGAATTCAAATTGGTTGCGTGTGCGCGACGAATTTGACCCGTATCCGCCAAATTTTCCCGTATCGGGCTTTCCGGAATTTCCCAATTACTTTGTGCACACTCATCAAATCGCAACGAAACTTGCGCCATTGGACTCAAAATATTTTTCTGGTCCTGTGAGCCAAGTTTGGTCCGATTCTGAGACCGTTGATCTGAACGCTATTTTGGCGGGCCCACAATCCCGCTCAACGGGCGATTTTGTGCACAGCCCACCGGAATCCAAAATTGGACATACCGTTGGGTTCGCCTCATCAAAACAAATCTGTAGATATATAGTTTGACGACTTTAGAGACCATAGATATTGGCACGCATTTCGGTGCAAAGCGGGTCCAACGGCGGACATCGTTTTGACCCAAAATTACAATTTTGCCCCTGTTCCAGAATTTAACTTTTGGATAGGCGTTTCCTAGGCATATGTTTTATTCCAAACTCGTTCGTGAGGTTTGTTTCAGCATCCGGAGCTTCTTTTGGATTTTGACTTTCGTGTTGACGATTCTGATTGTTGGATTTTACTACTTCTCGCACCACCCGCAGGCAAGATACCTTACCATATTTACTGTTTATAATTAGATGCATCTTTATTTAATTATTTACTGCATATTTATTATCTATTTTTAGTTGGATCCATTGTCACGACCCGCACCCACTGTTAGGGTACGAGAACGTAACGACGCACAGCCTACGCCGCAGTGTCGGCGGTAGAACGCTGTCCTAGGTCAATCATCTAACAAAATATAGGTACCTGTACAGTATATACTCTCCGAATAGAGGTGACATAGCAGATACAGTCTCAATCACATCTAAGGTAGAGCATGATAAAGATAGATAAAACATGAAATCCAAAAGAGATACCTCAGATAGAATTCTAAGTGTCTAAGATACACAAATCTAGAAATACATCTCAAAGCTCAAATACAGTAATCCATAAATACAACTCAAGACAACTGAAAATAAACTATGAGCAAAACCCTAGCTATCTATACAACCTCTACTGTGTCTCCTCTAGGCTAGCAGGCAACCTCCAGGCTATCTGTAAAATTTATCAACAGGTCCAGTCAGGATAGGAGCGAGCACAATACATCTCACGCAGATCATAACAGGTTAGAGAATATAAACATGCAAGAGAGTACGATACATGAAACTGAAAGAAATACATGATGTAAACAGGAAGAGAACTGTAATAGAAATATCTACTATAAGTAGAGAGCTACCAGTGACTAGTGATTTAGAGTACAAAGTCGACATGTGACCGGCTGGATTTGCACATGACTATACTAAAGAGGCGCACATGGATATACTACTTTGGAATTGTTCACATGACTATTTATACTCCTCCATACCCCAATCAATACACAAGGATCCAAACAAGTTATGTTACGTACATGGTTTTCACATGAAGCCCATAAATGGATGCACATGAAGTATACATGAGAGCTCATACATGAGTGCACATGAAGTTCACATGGGGGGCCCATAAATGGGTGCACATGAAATTCACATGAAGGCTCATAAATGAGTGCACATACAATATAGGTTATACATAAGATACATGGGAAACATGATCGATTCATGAGAGCACATGAGAGTACACGAGCATGCATGAATGAGCATGAAGCACATGAGAAACATGAATAACATGAGAGCGAGGAATACATGATGTACACAAAACACATGACATAATGTATCCGATGCTCCCGTGGGGGATAACATCTCAATGTAGGGATCCATATAGTACCAATCCGTGATAATATCGTGACAGCATCAAATAAGGTAAACTAGAGCAGGAATATAATTCTAAACAAGTTATGAAATGATCAGAGAATGTACTCGCCTGCTATCTGAATGTCCAAAGTAAAGATACTGTCTGAGGAGAGGTGTCTGACTCCTAATTAGAACAGCACAAGTCACAACATGTCCAGAAGGGTAATATAAAGCACTACAATGCATTCTACATGAATCTAGGTCAAACTGGGCCAAAGTCAACCCTTGGTCAACTCTGGTCAACTGCACTAGTCAAACTAGGTCAAACTAGGTCATGTCCTAGCCCAGCAAGTCTTACTAGGCCTAACCAAGACTATCCTAGCAAGCACACATCAATACAAGGCTATACAAGCCAACATACACCCAACTCTATATAGCATGCAATTATTCAATACTCAAATAGGCAAGAACTCACATTAGATATATACTAGGTAATCTATTACTTTAAGCTATACATGTCTACACATATATACACATGCATATATTGGTATTCAACATTAGGTCTATAATCATGGCATTTCAATGGCTATATAAACTTATATATTACAATACAATATGCTACCATATATATAATATACATACATAGCTAAGTTAACTATATTCATAAATACTTATTTAAGAGGCTATGTGTGTGTATGTGAACATGGCAAAGGGGCAAGTGAGGGTTAAAGTGTATACATATCAAATAGTGTCAAAGTGTAAGTGAACAAAGTGTCAAGTGTGATAGTGTCAACATAGTGTAAGGGGTACATGAGGTAATATAGGATTTGTGTTAACATAGAATATTACATCTCATTAACTTGTATATTGCATACATTACATCAATTATTACATTACATTCATGCTTGCATTCATTCATCATTCATTTATTCTCTTGCACTATTATATGCACCATACATTACATACTATGGAACCTACATATTCATTACAAGCCATACTTATACATGCTTACATTAGATATGATACTTACACCTCATACATCATTTATTTAACCATTTACTCATGCTTGCATTCTCTATTTAGTTATATAATGTATATACATTAATATGGGTTAAAATCAAATAGAACATTATATTACACACAAGGGTGCACAAAATGCATATGCCGAATAGTAACTCCTACTAATAATCAATACTGTACCAACTCAGCATGAATTAAATTCTAGGATTAAATTATGTTATAGATCTATGTGTTAGCTTTCCGAAACTTCAAATGGATCGCGTTTTCGTTTCCGAAAACTCCCGGAATCGCGAAAACACCGAGAACGCGTTTGTCTTTCGTACAGCTGACACTCAAATAATTCTCTAAAAAGTTATAGAAAGAATTAGGCCTATTAATACATGTTTTTGGAAAGCTAACTTCAATACGCTTCTTTTAAAAAAAACGGGAGATTAAACCGAGCTTTGATCTAAAAGTTATGACATTTCTAAGTTAGGACTGAAATTAAAAACGTGGATAAAAATCATGACGGATTTAGATAGTTTGAGCCAAAAGAATACACAATATATATCCTAATTATCCACAACAATAATAGCAATAATAATATGAGGAACCACACTCACAAACTTGATTATATAATCATCATGAACCATCTATTACTTATATAAATATAGATACACTCTCATTACTATATATATATATATAAATCTATATATGTAACATGAACACATCTACAACACAAAGGACACTCCTATGACTTCCAAATGGACACAAAATAGACACAAATGGCGATACAACCATGGGGATCATTCCTGTGGGTTTAAAATATTCCTATATGCATGTAGGTGCGGTTTAGAGGAGAGATTATACCTTCCGGGAGAGAGATTCAAAGGAAAAGCCTTCCGACACGACACCGACACGTAGAGATTCCAAAAGGACACGAACGAGCTCTGAATCCTCCCAAACTTGGCTAACACCCTCTAACCATGGAGTAGAAGAGAAATGAAGAAGATTTGGTGGAAGAAGGGGTTGATTTGGAGATAAAATCAATGGAGGTTCATCTCTAAATTAATTTGGGGAAGAACAAAAGAGAGAAAGTGGATAAAAACAAATGAATGAAGGAGTGACTCATTCCTTATCCCCACCCCTCATCGGTGGCTGCCCAAAAAGTGTGAGGTGTCCCTATTTTGAATGTCTAAAATGCCCTCTACTAATCTATTTGATTTAAATTAGGAATGGGTTAAAGGTTGAGGTCAATTTAGTCTAGTTTTAAGTCTCTAATTAACTAAACCTATCCATAAATAATTAGCCTAACTACTAACTAAAATTAATATCATGTGGACTAAAATTAATTTCATGTGGGCCATGCCTAACTAGTGTGTGGGTCCCACTAGAGTCAAACTACCTCCCGGGTTCCCGTTTCAAGTCGGATTGAGTTGAAATTCGAACCCGACTCAAATAACCCCAAAACAATATCTTAAATAATAAAATAAATTTCAACCCCAAAATAATATCTTAAATAATAAAATAAATTTTAAAAATATTCAAAAATGTAAAATTACAAAAATACCCCTGTTTCTGAAAACTGGGGGTGACAAATCTATCCACCTTAAAAAGATTTCGTCCTCGAAATTAAAACAAAACAATCAAAGGAAACACATGCAGAAAACAATCTCATTCAAATACTTTTCAAAAAAAAATCAACAATAAAAAAAATTTCTTTGAGGCACATCAAACATTTGTAAATAAAAACTGATACGTGTCCGATACGGACACAAAACCATCACAAAATCACACCTATCAAAAGTCAAAATCAACAATCACCAACGCAATAAATATCAAAATAATTCAAAGAGGTCAAATGCAAAATATTCTTAGGCCAGAAATGACATTAAAACATCCTAATCACATGGTTAGGCTCTAGGTCTGTCACGCCCCAGAACCAGAATACTGGAGAGCGGGAGCAGACATAGCCAACTACGTATATTGAAATGGAAACCACCTCGATATACGGTCACGGCTGTCTAGATATTTGAGGGTTTTCTACAAGCCAACAGTCTCTTATGGTCATGAACAAGCCTAGTGTCTCAATCACAGCAAGTAAGTAAAGTCGCAAGATGTATGATCATTAAATATACAATAATAAGGCATCCCAAATATTACATATTCAGCTGATCATGAAGCTAGTCGTTACAAAATGTTAGGACTAGCAAGAGTTTAGTCATACATGATCAACCCTAGGATTTGTTAATCATGTTTACAGCCCGTAGGCAGACAGTAAATAAAAGTGCATCGAGCTAACAGGTGCTCGTCAGCTAAATGCCTCAAAAGAATATTTTTACAATAAAGTGGGCAAGACAAAAAGGAAAACCCACTCTTGGCCCGGATTCCGTCTAGTGTTCACCATTGGGCTGGAAGCTTGGTAGATCCTCGGAAGCTGCTCCGAAATCTGGCCACACAAAATTAGCTGGGTCAACCCCAGAAAGAGCAAGTGCCACAAGGGGGCCAAGAAATAAGAACAAAAACCAGCAAATAACACAAGAAGTCTAATATTAAACAAGAATTACGAAAACATGCCAGGATGATATATGACGAGATAACCATGGAACTATTCCGATAGCCAGGTTACAACCCGTAAACCAAACAAGGACCGGGGTTGTAACCCTTCATCTGAACGGAACTTGGTTTCCCACCATTTATCGGCAAATAATAATGTAAGAAATCAAGACAGGAAACAACCTTGTACGGGATCAAGACATAGCTAGACTGGTTATACCTCATTCAATCAATCACGGCCAAGCAGATCCTACGGCTTACTACTTTAACTAACTAGGGTTATCATAGGCCTAATTACTAACAAGATGCAGTGAGATTGTTCCACAGCCACAAGCCCTGCAGACCATCCAGGCTACCCAGAACGAAAGATTAGGGTTGAATTCAGGTGGGTACTCTGTCCAGGAGACACATATACTCTTAGGTGACTTAGAGGGTGCAACACCTGACAGTGTGCTGGAAATGTGCCCTACTCGACGACAGGCTACAAATCCCTAGAGCGCCCAGGTAACGGGATTGCCTGTAGCTGTGTCATCTCTTCATGACTACTGTGTTATTCTAGTTATTAGCCTTAATCCATTTTAGTAGGTACTCCTGACCGTAGTACTTAGGAGTCCCATCCTAGACATGATGCAAGACTGGACAAGTAGATTTAACAAGCAAGCAAGAAGAACCACCCACGGTGTCAAGGCAGGTCAAGTTAGGTTATCAAGTCATGTCAAGTCAGGAGTGCGCCACCACGGCCACTATCAAGTTATCAAGATAAATCATGTCAGGATACTTGTCAGGAGTGCGCCACGACGGGCCACTATCATGTCAGGTTGGTCGAGTACAATAGTCATTCCAAACATGTTAAGTAAAATTAAGTTCATGACAAAAGGCGTAAGGATATAAAATGGGCATAAAATATCTAATAAAATATCAAAATACGGGGGTTATAGAAGAGCTAAGCTTAAAGAAATAAAACCAAACTCCAAGAGCCAATGGATTAAGTAAGGGGTCAAGGGGCAGCATACGTGCAAAAGCACGCACGCAAGGCTCAGTCAAGTCTGCGTACCAAGGCACACTCAAGTCTGCGTACCAAGGCACGATCAAGGGGAGCAGCGTACGTGAAAAGTCACGCACGCTCAAGGGGGGCAGCGTACGTAAAAAAGTTACGCTGGCTCACTCAAGACAACGTACGTGAGAAAGTCACGCAAGCTCACTCAAGGCAGCGTACGTGAGAAAGTCACGCAGGCTCACTCAAGGCAGCGTACGTGAGAAAGTCACGCAGGCTCACTCAAGGCAGCGTACGTGAGAAACTCATGCAGGCTCACTCAAGGCAGCGTACGTGAAAAAGTCACGCACGCTCAAGGAGACACGCTTCCAATAGGAAGCGTACTCAAGTCTGCGTACGCAGCGCTAAAGAGCGCGTGCAGCTCAGTGAGCGTAAGCTAATCAGCTCAGCACACTGCTCACTGTCTTCTCCAAACAGCAAGAACCATAGAGGAACCCAAAGCTTCACAAGTTCATAACTTGGCCATCCGAACTCCAAATCCGGATTTCCAAAGTTCCAACTTGGGTGAAATTGAGAGCTCTTCCACATGGAAACATCAGAACTCATAGAAAACCAACTAAAATGGATCAAAACATGCATAATCCAAAAATAGGAAAACTTAGATCTACAACAATGGAGACTCCAAATCAAAAAAGCCAAGAACTAATGTTGGTCTCCATATCCTAAGCTAGCAAATAGACAAGGAAAAGGGGGTTCTCATGTAGTGGCAAGATGCACTTGCCTATGGGTGGAGAGTTGTGGAGGAAGGAGAAGAAGAAGAAGAAGAAGAAATAAATGGTGGTTATGAGGAGAGAGAGTGGTAGGTGGGGATATAAAGAGGGGGAGTTGTGGTGGGGATGAGGGGTAGCATAGCTAAGGGTGATCCAATGCACATAAACCAAACCAAACCGAACCAACAACCCAATAAAACCGAGCCAAGCCAAAACCCAAAACATGGGAAATACCGAAATTCTACAAGCTGAGAAAAATAAAATACATGTCAAAATCCAGATACGAGTAAAAATACGAAATACGGGAAAATACGGGAAATACGGGAAATGAGTGTGACAACTCTACCCACCTTAAAAGAATTCCGTCCTCGAAATTTAATCAAGGAGCTAGAGATTGCCACGACAAGCTACACTAATCACAGGCAAGTTACACTAAGTAGTTCAATAATACAATCATACAATGCAAGCAAGGAAGGGAAAACGTAAGGCATAAGAAAGGCATTATACCTCACGAGTCAAACTGGTAGGGATATCGCGATCGGATATCGTCCTCACGCTCCCACGTTGACTCACCTAGAGAGTGATGACCCCAAGCAACACGGACTAATTTAATAGTCTTGTTCTTGAGTATCTTTTTCCTCCGGTCTAAAATAGACACGGGCCTCTCCTCATACGAAAGGTTGGTACCAACAACCAATTCCGAATGGTCTAGGATGTGGCTCGGGTCCGGAATATACCGTCGTAATTGGGACACATGGAATACATCATGTACCTCACTTAGCGACGGCGGAAGAGTGAGACGATAGGATACATCTCCTACTCGCTCTAGAATATCGAACGGCCCTATATACCTAGGACTAAGCTTTCCCCGCACGCCAAAGCGAATGACGCCGCGGTTAGGCGAGATCCTAAGGAATACATGGTCGCCGACAGCAAATTCTAAGGGACGCCGATGAGCATCGGCCCAATGGCGCTGGCGGTCCTGGGCAACTCGGAGGTGATCTCTGACCTTCCTGACCACTTCAACCGTCTGGGAAATCAACTCGAGTCCGAGCATCTGCCTCTCTCCAACATCTTCCCATGCTAGCGGGGATCTGCACTTCCTGCCATAAAGAGCCTCGAAGGGTGCCATCTGGATACTGGCCTGATAACTGTTGTTGTACGAAAATTCTACCAAGTGCAGATGATTCTCCCATGAACCACCGAAGTCAAGGGTACAGGATCTCAACATATCTTCAAGAGTCTGGATTGTGCGCTCTGATTGACCATCCGTCTGCGAGTGATAAGCTGAGCTGAACTGAAGGCGAGTCCCCAAACTCTTCTGCAAGCTGCGCCAAAAGTGCGATGTGAATCTTGAATCCCTTTCTGAGGTGATGCTGACTGGCACACCGTGAAGCCTGACAATCTGCCTGAGATATATCTCTGCTAGCTGTACCGTCGACTGTCCAACTCTGAACGGGAGAAAGTACGCCACCTTGGCAAGCCTGTCCACAATCACCCAAATAGCATCTCTGCCGGCCGGAGATCTGGGCAATCCGGTCACGAAATCCATGGTTATATGTTCCCATTTCCATTATGGGATCGGTAAGGGTTGAAGAAGTCCAGCGGGCCTCTGATGTTCAGCTTTAACCTGTTGGCAAACCAAACACCGAGAGACAAACCGGGCTATCTCCCTCTTCATGCTATTCCACCAAAAATGCTGACGGATATCACGGTACATCTTCGTACCACCCGGATGAATAGAATACTACGAACTGTGGGCTTCTGCCATGACTTCCTGTCTGATATCTTCCCTGGGTACACAAAGACGAGTGCTGTGCCGAAGGGTACCGTCTTCATGGATACACAACTTTGGCCTTCTTCCTGCTTCACATTCTGCTCTGATTCGCTGGATCTTGGAATCTGTTGACTGCGCCATCCGGATTCTCTCAACTATGCTGGAATGAACCTTTAGACTGGCCATCAATGCCACACTGGTTGGAAGAACCACTTCAATTCCCATCTTCTGAATATCTGCCAATAACTCTGGTTGCGCCGTCAGGAAATAAACTCGGGCTCTCCTGCTCAACGCATCTGCTACAACGTTGGCCTTCTCGGGATGTGTTTGCAAAAACAAAAGTATAATCTTTATTTCACAAACTTTGTAAAGAATATTACAAGAATTCTGGGAAAGTACAACTATAGGAATCCGATCTGGATGACGATCGCTTTATCCCTTGGACGATGTGAACTTTTGAAGACGAAAGCTTTTGAAGATGACTGAAGGCAGGAAGCCTCTGATGTAACGAAGGCAGGAAGCCTCTGATGAACTGAAGGCGAAGAGCCTCTGAAGAACACAGCAGCACTTTAGCAAGAACTCCTGGATTCTCTGAAGAGAATAATCTCTTTGTGTGTAATCTGATCTCTCTGATCTGTCCCCTGTTGAATGGAAATGAAACTCTATTTATAGAGTTCTGAAATAACTGTTTTGGACAGTTATTCTGGAGAGTGCCTGGTTGAAGTGCGCCTGTTTTAAGCACGTATGACAAACTGCGCCTATTTTGAGCACGTATGACAAACTGTGCCTGTTTTCACTCCATTATCACGAACGTGCACCAACTGCTCTAGACACGTGGCATTATTTGATTGACATGCGCTTGGTCGTGTACAGTTAGTGGGATACGTGTTGGACATGTAGAATGGTAGTTAGGCGTTGATTTAGTCAAAGCGCGCCTGTTTCAGGGACACGTGGCAAGCTCTGAATTGATGTTGTATTGAACTGCGCCTTCTTCACTGAGACGTAAGCGCAATCTGCAAAGTGTGCTTGATATAGTCAAAAGTAGGCGCAGTCTGTCGATAGTGCCTGGTTCTTTGATGTAGGTGCAATCTGTCTAGACAGCTATCATATCTTCCTCGAGTGCTACGCTCTCTGAGTACTGAATAGGCGCTATTTGAGTTTGATTGAGAACTAGGCACAGTCTGCCCTGTTGACGGAAAACTAGGCGCAGTCTGCCCAAATTCATGAATTAGGCGCAGTTTGGCTAGCTGGCTGAAAACTAGGCTCAGTCTGCCCTGTTGACGGAAAACTAGGCGCAGTCTGCCCAGATTCATGAATTAGGCACAGTTTGTTTTTAAGCAGTCAACTAGGCGCAGTTTGATTTTTTTTTTTTTACCTACAAGACCCCCTTCAAAGTTTTCGAAAGTTGATTTTATTCAAAATTTCGAAATACTTTGAATTTTGAAAATCAAATCAAGTTGCGCATAGG
Source organism: Iris pallida (assembly GCA_029216955.1). Taxonomy (NCBI): domain Eukaryota; kingdom Viridiplantae; phylum Streptophyta; class Magnoliopsida; order Asparagales; family Iridaceae; genus Iris; species Iris pallida. The sequence continues at coordinate 110,591 of JANAVB010011521.1, forward strand.
CTAAGTTGTCTGCTCGATCTGGAAGGATTAACCTCACGTTTCAGACATTTAATGAATATCCGAATGATGAATCTTCATTTTTCAAGACTGATTGAATTCAATTCTTTATGGAGGAATATAAACCACCGGATGATGTGAGGAAGAGGATAAACCGTCAGATGATGAAGATGAACGGTATAAACCGTCAAATGGTGTGATGAACGGGATGAACCGTCAAATGGTGATGATGAACGGAATGAACCGTCAAATGATGATGATGAACGGGATGAACCGTCAGATGATAATGATGAACGGGATGAACCGTCAGATGATGATGATGAACGGGATGAACCGTCAGATGATAATGATGAACGGGATGAACCGTCAGATGATGATGATGAACGGGATGAACCGTCAAATGATGATGATGAACGGGATGAACCGTCAGATGATGATGATGAACGGGATGAACCGTCAAATGATGATGATGAACGGGATGAACCGTCAAATGATGATGATGAACGGTATGAACCGTCAGATGATAATGATGAACGGGATGAACCGTCAGATGATGATGATGAACGGGATGAACCGTCAGATGATGATGATGAACGGGATGAACCGTCAAATGATGATGATGAACGGGATGAACCGTCAAATGAATGTGATGAACGGGATGAACCGTCAAATGATGATGATGAACGGGATGAACCGTCAGATGATGATGATGAACGGGATGAACCGTCAAATGATGATGATGAACGGGATGAACCGTCAGATGATAATGTATAGGATGTTCATTTAGAAGATATAGTCAATCGATGAATTTGACCAATACTGGTGTCAGAATCCCATGATCTGGAATCAGAAGAATTGGAGCGCTCGTCACTATCAGATTTAGAGACTGCTGGGGATAACACTTGCGGAGAAGCATATCCGAGCCCTCTGTTAGTCCTGCTGTAGTACATTTCAGACTTTCCATATAGAACAGCTGTACGAACAGGAGTTCGCCTTCCTTTGCCGTAGTTGAGGCCACTTTTGAAGTCGTAGCCCATCTTTCGGAGGATGTCTTCAGTTGTTCTTCTAGTGCAATAATCCTTTGATTCTGATTGTTGGAACCAGAAGCATCTTGTTCTTCAGTGACGTATGCTATCACTTCTCGTGCCATGACAGATGACACAGTTTGTTCAGAGCCATCACTGTCGACAACAAAGTCCGAATTACCCCCATCATGAGAAGTAGACCGATCACTGTAAGGAAGATTCCTTTGACCGATTGTTTCTCGGCTTCGAGATCGAGTATGCTGGTAAACACCATCATCTGATTCTCTAAGTCGGTCAAGATAGTGCTGGCTAGGTCTTCGGGTCTTTCCGTGCTTACATTTACTACCCCCAGAGTCTCTGGAAGTCATGTTGACGGAGGCAAACATTACCTCTTCTTCATCATCACTCTTTTGATCAACAGAAGGGAAAGTTAGACGCTCGAAGACAGAACGTTTGGTTGTTTGGCAACAACATTTGATAACCACTTCGTGAGGATGATTGCAATGATGAACTTGTGATTGTTTGGGAGAACTGGGGGTGATATTCCGTTTCTGCCTGAGATGATCCCGAAGATCAGAGACAACGGGATGAGAAGAAGTAGCAGGGATATACTCATAGATGACATTTGGAACATGATTCCGATTTCGTAAACGTTCGATTCCATGAGTATAAAGAGAGGTACTCATCTGATTGGCGTAATTGTCAGGATTCCTTACCTCAAAAGGTTGATACTGAGGCAAGTTGATTTTAGCATGCTTGCGTTTTACAGAGGTAGGTTTTGATTAGGGTTTTCTATTAAGATATGCCCGTAAATCATTTAAACCGCCCCTGGGAACCTCAGTTTGTGAAACTTGTAATTTGCCTTGTTCGGATCGTGAAATCCGCAAATTAGGCAATTCCTGAATATTTGCCTTGGGAGTAGGTAAAATACCTCTCTGATTAGTACGAGAACCCTTGTTAAGGGGGATATTCGTACTAATAGGTGCAGAAGCACTATCAGTTGGATCCTCCTCGATAAGAATCGAAGAAGACTTGGAAAAGGCCAGAGGACCTTTCCCATTGTTTTGAGATGAAGGGATAGCTAAAGAGCATTTCCCTCTGTTATCTTTCAAGTTTTGAGCTTGGGAAGATTGGGAGAAGACCAAGGGGCCTTTTCCTTTTGATGGAATGGAAGAAGGAACAGCCAAAGGACTGTCCTCAGCAAACTGCGCCTGAGCAGCTTGGGGTTTCTGTATTCTGGAGTGATTCGGAGTAGACTGCGCCTGAGCAGACTGTGCCTGAGTAGACTGCGCCTGTTTAGTCAGGGCAGCAGCAGCAGAAGATTTGACTTGTGCCAATTTGGCACAAACTGTGCCAGAAGGAGGTTTGGTGGCAAACTGCGCCTGTTTCTCTAAAGAGAGAACAGACTGCGCCTGATTGTGAGGCAGAGATTGTGCTGTTTTGACATGAATTGTGCCAAAAGACGGTTTGACAGCAGACTGCGCCAGTTTCCCTAAGGAGAGAACAGACTGCGCCTGATTGTGAGGCAGAGATTGTGCTGTTTTGGCATGAACTGTGCCAAAAGATGGTTTGACAGCAGACTGCGCCTGTTCCTCTAAGGAGAGAACAGACTGCGCCTGATTACCAGAGATAGACACTGGTGTCTTAGAAACAGCAGGTTGTGCCGAGGAAGTGGCAGTGTTCTTCATTAGAGAAGTAGCAGAGTTCTTGGGAGCCCACACTGAGCGAGTCTTGCTCTTGACGGAAGTCGTAGTGCGGCGAGGAGTGCTTTGTGCATTAATCAGTGCTTCGTAGGCCGTTTGGTCGACTTTCACGACCAAAGTCTTCTGCGTCGAGCCGATAGACGCCGTGTCACATTGAGTTGTCACCTTTTCATCGGAGGAAAAGGTCGTTCCCCAGCAGAGTCGCCATTTTGTTTGCAAAAACAAAAGTATAATCTTTATTTCACAAACTTTGTAAAGAATATTACAAGAATTCTGGGAAAGTACAACTATAGGAATCCGATCTGGATGACGATCGCTTTATCCTTTGGACGATGTGAACTTTTGAAGACGAAAGCTTTTGAAGATGACTGAAGGCAGGAAGCCTCTGATGTAACGAAGGCAGGAAGCCTCTGATGAACTGAAGGCGAAGAGCCTCTGAAGAACACAGCAGCACTTTAGCAAGAACTCCTGGATTCTCTGAAGAGAATAATCTCTCTGTGTGTAATCTGATCTCTCTGATCTGTCCCCTGTTGAATGGAAATGAAACTCTATTTATAGAGTTCTGAAATAACTGTTTTGGGCAGTTATTCTGGAGAGTGCCTGGTTGAAGTGCGCCTGTTTTAAGCACGTATGACAAACTGCGCCTGTTTTGAGCACGTATGACAAACTGCGCCTGTTTTCACTCCATTATCACGAACGTGCACCAACTGCTCTAGACACGTGGCATTATTTGATTGACATGCGCTTGGTCGTGTACAGTTAGTGGGACACGTGTTGGACATGTAGAATGGTAGTTAGGCGTTGATTTAGTCAAAGCGCGCCTGTTTCAGGGACACGTGGCAAGCTCTGAATTGATGTTGTATTGAACTGCGCCTTCTTCACTGAGACGTAAGCGCAATCTGCAAAGTGTGCTTGATATAGTCAAAAGTAGGCACAGTCTGTCGATAGTGCCTGGTTCTTTGATGTAGGTGCAATCTGTCTAGACAGCTATCATATCTTCCTCGAGTGCTACGCTCTCTGAGTACTGAATAGGCGCTATTTGAGTTTGATTGAGAACTAGGCACAGTCTGCCCTGTTGACGGAAAACTAGGCGCAGTCTGCCCAAATTCATGAATTAGGCACAGTTTGGCTAGCTGGCTGAAAACTAGGCTCAGTCTGCCCTGTTGACGAAAAACTAGGCGCAGTCTGCCCAGATTCATGAATTAGGCACAGTTTGTTTTTAAGCAGTCAACTAGGCGCAGTTTGATTTTTTTTTTTACCTACAGGATGCTACTACAAATCCACATCATAATCCACCAGTAGCTCAAGCCATCTTCTCTGCCGCATATTAAGGTCCTTCTGGGTGAAAACATACTTCAGGCTCTTATGATCAGTAAAGATTTCCACTCTATCTCCGTACAAGTAGTGTCTCCACAACTTCAAAGCAAACACTACCGCCGTCAATTCCAAGTCGTGGGTCGGATAATTCTTCTCATGATCGCGAAGTTGACGTGACGCATAAGATATTACCTTCCCATGCTGCATCAAGACACATCCCAATCCTCTGCCTGAAGCGTCGTAATAAACTGTGAATCCTCCAGTCCCATCTGGAAGGGTGAGAATGGGAGCCGTTATCAAACCTCGCTTCAACTTCTCAAATGATTCCTGACACTCTGCTGTCCAAACAAACGGCACATCCTTGCGGGTCAACTGGGTCATCGGTGCTGAAATTCTTGCGAAATATGAAACGAACCGCCGGTAGTAGCCGGCCAATCCAAGAAAGTTGCGAACCTCTGCCACTGAGCTGGGTATCGGCCACGACTCGATAGCCACAATCTTCTGGGGATCCACTTCCACTCCTCCTCGGGTAATAATGTGACCCAAGTACGAAATGCGATCGAGCCAGAACTCGCATTTACTGAACTTGGCGTACAACTGGTGCTCCCGAAGCGTCTGAAGGACGACTCTGAGATGCTGCTCATGCTCTGCTTCACTTTTGCTGTAGACCAGGATATCATCTAGGAATACGATCACAAATTGATCCAAGTAAGGCATGAAAATGCGATTCATGAGGTCCATGAATACGGCCGGCGCATTGGTCGCTCCAAAGGGCATAACAAGGAACTTCCAATGTCCATACCTCGATCTGAATGCTATCTTCGGGATGTCCTGCTCTCTGACTCTGATCTGGTGGTATCCTGGCCGTAAGTCGATCTTCGAGAACACTGAAGCCCCTTTGAGCTGATCAAACAAGTCATCTATCCTCGGACGAGGGTATCGGTTCTTGATTGTCACCGAATTCAAGGTACGATAATCAACACATAGCCTGGACGTACCATCCTTCTTTTTCACAAGAAGCATCGGGGCTCCCCAAGGCGATCCACTTGCACGAATGAATCCCTTGGTCCTCAGTTCTTCAATCATCTTGTACAAAATCTCCAACTCTGAAGGCGCCATCCTGTAGACTCGCTCTGATACTGGTGCCGTCCCGGGAATTAAGTCTATAGTGAACTCAATTTTTCGCTCTGGCGGCATCCCTGGAAGCTCCTCTGGAAAGACATCTGGAAACTCTTCAACTAACTGGGGTAACTGTATTGCTGCTACTGCCATCCGCAATACTGAGGAAGATGGCTCTACTGCGTCTCTAGAAAATGAAAACTCTGGCTTGCCGGGGATACTAAAGACAACTCTGCCAATATGGCAGTCTATCCTAGCATACTGGTTCCTCAACCAATCCATGCCTAGGACTACATCATAGTCTGCCATAGGAAACTCTATGAATCTAGCGGGGAACTCCCTACCGCTAACTACGATCCGACACGAGGAAAACACTCGATCTACTCCCACAAGACCATTACCAGTAAGTATATTGAGCCTCACTGATAATGACTCGGGCTCCAATCCTATCCGTGTCGCGAACCGTGCAGACATAAATGAATGCGATACACCAGAATCAAATAATACCGAAGCTGGAAAGGAGTTGACGAGAATAGTACCTGCCACTACCTCACCTGGTGCAATTTCTTCTTCCATAGCCATCATCATGGCCTGACCTTGTCCTCTGGCTGCTGGTCCCCTCTACTGGAAACCTCTCTGCCTATTCTGGGTCTGAGCTTGGGCTTGTGCATACTGCTGGGGGTGTTATTGCTGGAATGCCTGAGACTGAGGCGGCAAGGGCCTCGAAGGCTGATACTGCTGCTGCTGAACTGGTGCTGGGGCCGGTCCTCTCACCGAAGAACTAGAAGGGTTGGATGCAGATGAACCACCCCTATTCGGGCAAGCTCCAACTCTATGATCTGCTGCTCCACAAGCCAGGCATAATCTCTGCGCCCTGTGACAATCTGCCACCACATGCCCTGGCTTCCCGCAATGAGAACATCCCATCGTGGAAGTCTGCTTCTGCTGCTGCGGGTACGTCGGGGTCGAATACTGAACCGACGTCACTGAGGCCGCCCGTCTCGGAGTTCCAATGGTCAATCCCCTAGCTGCCGGGGCTGGAGCTGATGATTGGTGCATCTGACTATGGGACCGCTTCCTACCTCCGGTCCTATCCACGATCCTTTGGGAGGTATACTCATGCGTCCTAGCTGCTTTCAAGACTGCGTCGAACGTTTGGTGCTCGAACTGCTCTACTGCTAACAAGATCTCCAAATGCAGTCCCTACTGGAACTGCTGGGCTCTATCGAGCTCGGTCGCCACCAAGGTGGGGACAAACCTACTCAGCCTATAAAATTCGGTCGCATAACTGTCGACTGTCCTGCCTCCTTGCTTCAAGTTGGTAAATCTGGTTTGCAGGTCGTACCGAGCCACAGCATCAAAGTACTTCGTCTGGAATCTCTCCCTAAACACTGCCGAAGCAATGGGTGCCACTAATCCCATGGCCTGCGCCGCCCACCAATTGCGAGCTAAATCTAACAACTACATGCGTACCACCGCCACCTTCTCATTCTCAGGTGTCCTGGCTGCTTCCAGAATCACCTCAGTATCCTGAAGCCATGCATCCGCGACAACCGTATCCTCGCTACCGTCAAAGAAAGGAGGGTTCAATCGCTTGAAGATGTTCGCCGCCTGGTTCCCTGGATGTCCGTCTCGGGTCAAAGCATCTTGAACTGTCTAGTACAGGGCGTCGGTTCGACGATCCTGGGAAGCTATCAAGGTTCTGATGAGGCCTACTAAAGTACCATCATCTGGCTCTGCGGGCTGGACGGGCCGAACTGGTGACTCTCCTCCAGTAGGCACAACTCTGGAGGCTACCCCGGAATGCTGGGCTTGATCTTCAGGTTGCTGCTGATCCACAGGAAATGCTCCACCTCATTGATCGGTAGGACCAGGTACAGTACCGCTGAAGAAGACAACACAGAGAACAATAAGGAAAGGACCAGGACAGATCAATAATATAAGCACATGATCAGGGCAAGAATCCAAGGATTCAGAAGATACGAACAGAGATCAAGGATGAGTACTGATTGAGACATCTATCTGGTAAACCCCACACACATCTTGATTTACAAGACCTGCATGGGCCACCACTTAAACCATGTCACGCCCCAGAACCAGAATACTGGAGAGCGGGGGCAGACATAGCCAGCTACGTATATTGAAATGGAAACCACCTCGATATACGGTCATGGCTGTCTAGATATGTGAGGATTTTCTACAAGCCAACAGTCTCTTATGGTCATGAACAAGCCTAGTGTCTCAATCACAGCAAGTAAGTAAAGTCGCAAGATGTATGATCATTAAATATACAATAATAAGGCATCCCAAATATTACATATTCAGCTGATCATGAAGCTAGTCGTTACAAAATGTTAGGACTAGCAAGACTTTAGTCATACATGATCAACCCTAGGATTTGTTAATCATGTTTACAGTCCGTAGGCAGACAGTAAGTAAAAGTGCATCGAGCTAACAGGTGGTCGTCGGCTAAACGCCTCAAAAGAATATTTTTACAATAAAGTGGGCAAGACAATAAGGAAAATCCACTCTTGGCCCAGATTCCGTCTAGTGTTCACCATTGGACTGGAAGCTTGGTAGATCCTCGGGAGCTGCTCCAAAATCTGGCCACACAAAACCAGCTGGGTCAACCCCAGAAAGAGCAAGTGCCACAAGGGGGCCACGAAATAAGAATAAAAACCAGCAAATAACACAGGAAGACTAATATTAAACAAGAATTACGAAAACATGCCAGGATGATATACGACAAGATAACCATGGAACTATTCCGATAGCCAGGTTACAACCCATAAACCAAACAAGGACCGGGGTTGTAACCCTTCATCTGAACGGAACTTGGTTTCCTACCATTTATCGGCAAATAATAATATAAGAAATCAAGACAGGAAACAACCTTGTACGGGATCAAGACATAGCTAGACTGGTTATACCTCATTCAATCAATCACGGCCAAGCAGATCCTACGGCTTACTACTTTAACTAACTAGGGTTATCACAGGCCTAATTACTAACAAGATACAGTGAGATTGTTCTATAGCCACAAGCCCTGCAGACCATCCAGGCTACCCAGAACGAAAGATTAGGGTTGAATTCAGGTGGGTACACTGTCCAGGAGACACATGTACCCTTAGGTGACTTAGAGGGTACAACACCTGACAGTGTGCTGGAAATGTGTCCTACTCGACGGCAGGCTACAAATCCCTGGAGCGCCCAGGTAACGGGATTGCCTGTAGCTGTGTCATCTCTTCATGACTACTGTGTTATTCTAGTTATTAGCCTTAATCCATTTTAGTAGGTACTCCTGACCGTGGTACTCAGGAGTCCCATCCTAGACATGATGCAAGATTGGACAAGTGGATTTAACAAGCAAGCAAGAAGAACCACCCACGGTGTCAAGACAGGTCAAGTTAGGTTATCAAGTCATGTCAAGTCAGGATTGCGCCACCACGGCCACTATCAAGTTATCAAGATAAATCATGTCAGGGTACTTGTCAAGAGTCTGCCACGACGGGCCACTATCATGTCAGGTTGGTCGTGTACAATAGTCATTCCAAACATGTTAAGTAAAATCAAGTTCATGACAAAAGGCGTAAGGATATAAAATGGGCATAAAATATCTAATAAAATATCAAAATACGGGGGTTATAGAAGAGCTAAGCTTAAATAAATAAAACCAAACTCCAAGAGCCAATGGATTAAGCAAGGGGTCAAGGGGCAGCATACGTGCAAAAGCACGCATACAAGGCTCAGTCAAGTCTGCGTACCAAGGCACACTTAAGTCTGCGTACCAAGGCACGCTCAAGGGGAGCAGCGTACGTGAAAAGTCACGCACGCTCAAGGGGGGCAGCGTAAGTGAAAAAGTCACGCAGGCTCACTCAAGGAAGCGTACGTGAGAAAGTCACGCAGGCTCACTCAAGGCAGCGTATGTGAGAAAGTCACGCAGGCTCACTCAAGGCAGCGTACGTGAGAAAGTCACGCAGGCTCACTCAAGGCAGCGTACGTGAGAAAGTCACGCAGGCTCACTCAAGGCAGCGTACGTGAAAAAGTCACGCACGCTCAAGGAGACACGCTTCCAATAGGAAGCGTACTCAAGTCTGCGTACGCAGCGCTAAAGAGCGCGCGCAGCTCAGTGAGCGTAAGCTAATCAGCTCAGCACACTGCTCACTGTCTTCTCCAAACAGCAAGAACCATAGAGGAACCCAAAGCTTCACAAGTTCATAACTTGGCCATCCGAACTCCAAATCCGGATTTCCAAAGTTCCAACTTGGGTGAAACTGAGAGCTCTTCCACATGGAAACATCAGAACTCATAGAAAACCAACTAAAATGGATCAAAACATGCATAATCCGAAAATAGGAAAACTTAGATCTACAACAATGGAGACTCCAAATCACAAAAACCCAAGAATGTTGGTCTCCATGTCCTAAGCTAGCAAATAGACAAGGAAAAGGGGGTTCTCATGTAGTGGCAAAATGCACGTGCCTATGGGTGGAGAGTTGTGGAGGAAGGAGAAGAAGAAGAAGAAGAATAAGAAGAAATAAATGGTGGTTATGAGGGAAGAGAGTGGTAGGTGGGGATATAAAGAGGGGGAGTTGTGGTGGGGATGAGGGGTAGCATAGCTAAGGGTGATCCAATGCACATAAACTAAACCAAATCGAACCAACAACCCAATAAAACCGAGCCAAGCCAAAACCCAAAACATGGGAAATATCGAAATTCCACAAGCTGAGAAAAATAAAATACATGTCAAAATCTAGATACGAGTAAAAATACGAAATACGAGAAAATACGAGAAATACGGGAAATGAGGGTGACAAGGTCAAACAGCCTCTAGAATTTCACTAACAAAACATCAAAATCACAAGTCATGATTTTAAATAGTTTTAAAATGATTTAAAAAATACCAAAAATCATATCATAATTTAAATGTCAAATCAATAAATGATTAAAATTACAAAATTTCAAAATTATCCTTATTTTAGAAAACTGGGTGTTACAAGTCTACCCACCTTAGGAAAATTTCGTCCTCGAAATTAAAATGTTCATACTCCTTCTAGGTCAAACCCCCCACAATCAAAGTCTCGGAACTTAAACAATCATACGATTTAAAAGGATGACATACAGGGTCATGGCATACGATGGCAGTGAAAGTCTCATCTAGGTATACTAGTTATGCTAACCGAAACGGTCATAGGGTATCAAAACACAGAAGCAATCTAGGGTGCTAAACTAGAAAAATTACAGAAATAACAAATCATCAAAACTGTAAGACAGTCCACCATCCTACATGAAAACTGGTACTCATCAAAAAATAAAATAAAGATAACTACCAACTACCTATAAAGGGGTACTATTCAAAGAAAAATCAAAATCACAAGTTTAAATAATGAAAGTCGATTACATTGAAATCCAATCACAATATATATATATATATATATATATATATATATATATATATATATATATATATATATATAGAGCGTTAGAGAGGGAAAACAAATAATGTAATGTTATGTGGTTTGTGTGTGTAGGGGTGTATGTGAAATATACCTGTAATTGTATATGAGCTATCCTGTTACACTACTCATGGCATATGGGTTAACAACCTACAATACACAACCTATTTAATCATAACATGCATGGCTAACCATAAACATCTATAAGAGGTAGAGATTTAGTTATGTATATACATATATTATAACATGTATGCCTAAGCTCTCTATATATATCTATACAGGTATGTGATCATAACATAGAGAGGAAAGGTTAGGTTACATGACAGCGTATACTAAGTTAGGGTGTGTGTGTCCTTGTACAGGGTTATAGCTTAGTATTGAAAGGTTAAACCCAGTTTTAGTTTAGCATTTACATACAAAATCTGAAAATAAGCTAACATTTAAACAAGTGTAATATTAACATGTTCCAGTGATGTAAACATAACTAATAACATGAAATTTATATTTAAACCACGAGTTAAGCTAGAAAAAGCAGAGAACCAGAAATATTGGGGTTTTGAGAATTTAAACATTAACGACATATTAATATGTATTCAGATAGGTGGAAATCAAGTGTAGCATGCATAAGTGTCAGGAAAGTGTCTGCTATATATATTCATATACATATTCTCATGTCCCAAAATAAAATTTTAATTCTACGTTAAGACCAACATTTAGATTCCTACCAAGATTGCAAAGTAGGTGATTGACGTAATCAAGACAGTTTTATTATTATCTAATACAAGAATAATAACAAGAAAGAAATAACGATAAAAACCTGTTTTGCTTATCTGTTTAAAGAAGAACCATTTTGAAACCCAGAGCTAAATTATCAAATCCAAGATAAAGTCTAGCAAAATTATCGATTCATTGTATTAAGAAGAAACTCATAGCAAGAAGTTACACAAGGTTTATAAAAATAGCTAACCTACTCCTAAGTTAAAATGAGAAGCAAAACAAAACAGATCAAATAATAATTAATTTTTTTTGAAGGACTACAACAAAAGTAGAGAAAACATGTTCGAAAACATTTAAAGTACAATCTGATAATTATATGCGTCTATCCAAAATCATGGTACTCTAAATCCTCGTCATACCAGTAAGCAAGGCTACGATAATCACAGAGTCCTCGACTTATGCACATACCCCTAGAATCATGGTATTTAACATTTTTGCGATGCCGCTAGCTTGGCTACAAAAATCTTAAATTCCCACACCCAAGAAATATATCCAAAGTCAGACTATATGTCCTCACCATGCTGGCTAATGTGACTATAGAGGACTAGATTCCATAACATAGATGACCTAGCCCATATAATTTCATCTTGCCAAAAATTAAATTAAATCAACAATAAATACCCAAAAATCAAATCAAATTTATCAATGAACATCAAAATTCAAAAACGAACAAAAATCCATCAAAATACAAACTCGAATGCAACAGCTATCATCAAGCTTCAAAATTCGACAATCATCCATCAAAATCAATGAATATAAACTCAAATTCAACCATAATCCATCAAAATTAAATTCAACAACAGAAAGTAAAGATAAATCAAATCAAAGAAAAAAAGAGTTTTCAAATCGAAGTTAAAATAAGATTCTCAAGGGTCGTCCCAGGAATCTCTCAAGGGATCCTAAATGTGATTGAGTACCTTCAAAAATATATCCTAATTCTACTGCAGGCTGTAGTGGTACTCTAATTCGAATACCACTACACAAACTCGACCTGCATGGGCTACCACTAAAAACGTGTCACGACCCGCACCCACAGTTAGGGTACGAGAACGTAACGACGCCCAGACTACGCCGCAGTGTCGGCGGTAGAATACTGTTCTAGGTCAATCATCTAACAAAATATAGGTACCTGTACAGTATATACTCTTCGAATAGAGGTGACATAGCAGATACAGTCTCAATCACATCTAAGGTAGAGCATGATAAAGATAGATAAAACATGAAATCCAAAAGAGATACCGCAGATAGAATTCTAAGTGTCTAAGATACACAAATCCAGAAATACATCTCAAAGCTCAAATACAGTAATCCATAAATACAACTCAAGACAACTGAAAATAAACTATGAGCAAAACCCTAGCTATCTATACAACCTCTACTATGTCTCCTCTAGGCTAGCAGGCAACCTCCAGGCTATCTGTAAAATTTATCAACAGGTCCAGTCAGGACAGGAGCGAGCACAATACATCTCACGCAGATCATAACAGGTTAGAGAATATAAACATGCAAGAGAGTACGATACATGAAACTGAAAGAAATACATGATGTAAACAGGAAGGGAACTATAATAGAAATATCTACTATAAGTAGAGAGCTACCAGTGACTAGTGATTTAGAGTACAAAGTCGACATGTGAACGGTTGGATTTGCACATGACTATACTAAAGAGGCGCATATGGCTATACTACTTTGGAATTATTCACATGACTATTTATACTATCCCATACCCCAATCAATACACAAGGATCCAAACAAGTTATGTTACGTACATGGTTTTCACATGAAGCCCATAAATGGGTGCACATGAAGTATACATGAGAGCTCATACATGAGTGCACATAAAGTTCACATGAGGGGCCCATAAATGAGTGCACATGAAATTCACATAAAGGCTCATAAATGAGTGCACATGCAATATAGGTTATACATGAAATACATGGAAAACATGACCGATTCATGAGAGCACATGAGTGTACACGAGCATGCATGAACGAGTATGAAGCACATGAGAAACATGAATAACATGAGAGCGAGGAATACATGATGTACACGAAACACATGACATAATGTATCCGATGCTCGCATGGGGGATAACATCTCAATGTAGGGATCCATATAGTACCAATCCGTGATAATATCGTGACAGCATCAAATAAGGTAAACTAGAGCAGGAATATAATTCTAAACAAGTTATAAAATGATCAGAGAATGTACTCGCCTGCTATCTGAATGTCTAAGGTAAAGATACTGTCCGAGGAGAGGTATCTGGCTCCTAATTAGAACAACACAAGTCACAACATGTCCAGAAGGGTAATATAAAGCACTACAATGCATTCTACATGAATCTAGGTCAAACTGGGCCAAAGTCAACCCTTGGTCAACTCTGGTCACCTGCACTAGTCAAACTAGGTCAAACTAGGTCATGTCCTAACCCAGCAAGTCTTACTAGGCCTAACCAAGACTATCCTAGCAAGCACACATCAATACAAGGCTATACAAGCCAATATACACCCAACTCTATATAGCATGCAATTATTCAATACTCAAATAGGCAAAAATTCACATTAGATATACACTAGGTAATCTATTACTTTAAGCTATACATGTCTACACATATATACACATGCATATATTGGTATTCAATATTAGGTCTATAATCATGGCATTTCAATGGCTATATAAACTTATATATTACAATACAATATGCTACCATATATATAATATACATACATAGCTAAGTTAACTATATTCATAAATACTTATTTAAGAGGCTATGTGTGTGTATGCGAACATGGCAAAGGGGCAACTGAGGGTTAAAGTGTATACATATCAAAGAGTGTCAAAGTGTAAGTGAACAAAGTGTCAAGTGTGATAGTGTCAACATAGTGTAAGGGGTACATGAGGTAATATAGGATTTATGTTAACATAGAACATTACATCTCATTAACTTGTATATTGCATACATTACATCTATTATTATATTACATTCATGCTTGCATTCATTCATCATTCATTTATTCTCTTGCACTATTATATGCACCATACATTACATACTATGGAACCTACATATTCATTACAAGCCATACTTATACATGCTTACATTAGATAGGATACTTACACCTCATACATTATTTATTTAACCATTTACTCATGCTTGCATTCTCTATTTAGTTATATAATGTATATACATTAATATGGGTTAAAATCAAATAGAACATTATATTACACACAAGGGTGCACAAAATGCATATGCCGAATAGTAACTCCTACTAATAATCAATACTGTACCAACTCAGCATGAATTAAATTCTAGGATTAAATTATGTTATAGATCTATGTGTTAGCTTTCCGAAACTTTAAATGGATCGCGTTTTCGTTTCCGAAAACTCCCGGAATCGCGAAAACACCGAGAACGTGTTTGTCTTTCGTACAGCTGACACTCAAATAATTCTTCAAAAAGTTACAGAAAGAATTAGGCCTATTAATATATTTTTTTGGAAAGCTAATTTCAATACGCTTCTTTTAAAAAAAACGGGAGATTAAACCGAGCTTTGAGGTAGAAGTTATGACATTTCTAAGTTAGGGCTAAAATTAAAAACGTGGATAAAAATCATGACGGATTTAGATAGTTTGAGCCAAAAGAATACACAATATATATCCTAATTATCCACAACAATAATAGCAATAATAATATGAGGAACCACACTCACAAACTTGATTATATAATCATCATGAACCATCTATTACATATATAAATATAGATACACTCTCTTTACAATATATATATATATATAAATCTATATATGTAACATGAACACATCCACAACACAAATGACACTCCTATAACCTCCAAATGGACATAAAATGGACACAAATGGAGATACAACCGTGGGGATCATTCCTATGGGTTTAAAATATTCCTATATGCATATAGGGGCGGTTTAGTTGAGAGATTATACCTTCTGGGAGAGAGATTTAAAGGAAAAATCTTCCGACACGACACCGACACGACACCGACACATAGAGATTCGAAAAGGACGCGAACGAGCTCCGAATCCTCCCAAACTTGGCTAGCACCCTCTAACCATAGAGTAGAAGAGAAATAAAGAAGATTTGGTGGAAGAAGGGGTTGATTTGGAGATGAAATCAATGGAGGTTCATCTCTAAATTAATTTGGGGAAGAACAAGAGAGCGAAAGTGGATAAAAACAAATGAATGAAGGAGTGACTCATTCCTTATCCCCCCCCATAGGTGGCTGCCTAAAAAGTGTGAGGTGTCCCTATTTTGAATATCTAAAATGTCCTCCACTAATCTATTTGATTTAAATTAGGAATGGATTAAAGGTTGAGGTCAATTTAGTCTAGTTTTAAGTCTCTAATTAACTAAATCTATCCATAAATAATTAGTCTAACTACTAACTAAAATTAATATCATGTGGACTAAAATTAATTTCATGTGGGCCATGTCTAACTAGTGTGTGGGTCCCACTAGAGTCAAACTACCCCCCGGGTTCCCGTTTCAAGTCGGATTGAGTTGAAATTCGAACCCGACTCAAATAACCCCAAAAAAATATCATAAATAATAAAATAAATTTCAACCCCAAAATAATATCATAAATAATAAATTAAATTTTAAAAATATTCAAAAATGTAAAATGACAAAAATACCCCTGTTTCTGAAAACTGGGGGTGACAAATCTATCCACCTTAAAAAGATTTCGTCCTCGAAATTAAAACAAAGCAATCACAGGAAACACATGTAGAAAACAATCTCATTCAAATACTTTTCAAAAAAAATTAGCAATAAAAAAATCTCTTTGAGGCACATCAAACATTTGTAAATAAAAACTGATACATGTCCGATACGGACACAAAACCATCACAAAATCACACCTATCAAAGGTCAAAATCAATAATCACCAACGCAATAAATATCAAAATATTTCAAAGAGGTCAAATGCAAATATTTTTAGGCCAGAAATGACATTAAAACATCCTAATCACATGGTTAGGCTCTAGGTCAAACAGCCTCTAGGGTTTCACTAGCAAAACATCAAAATCACAAGTCATGATTTTAAATAGTGTTAAAATGATTTAAAAATTACCAAAAATCATATCATGATTTAAATGTCAAATCAATAAACGATTAAAATTATAAAATTTCAAAATTACCCTCATTTTAGAAAACTGGGTGTTACATCCATTACTTGCTATTTTAGTTTATTTTATTTTTGCTTCAGTTATTTTTCCTTCTTGTCTTTTGTATGCATATGGACTTAGTCTTAGCGAACTACCTTTTGTTAGTATCCTTGGGAGGGAGAAGATAGTTAAATTTATGGGCTAACCCAAATCCAATAGCTGTAGTAACTGCGTACTACGGTAGTCGAGTCGCGAGGGTCACTAGCCTCGATCTATGTGGACTGATGGGTCACGTGGGCCGCTAGCCTCGAGTTATGCCGGCTGATAGTATTGGTACTTAACGTGTGCGTGTTGTGAGTTGTTACCTTGTCCTGGGGGAGTCAGCCTTCACCTGCCCATACATCGATATGTCTTCTAAATTGCCTACTAGAAAGGTTAGGAGACCTTAGCAAATTTTATGTTCTAATCATGGCATGGAAAAATGTCACACCACGGAATAGTAAGTTACCCTTTGTCCCTGTTTGGTTGTAGGGGTAGTCTACTGTTTCGATGATGGGATATTGAGCCGTGTTATGATTTGGACACTTTTACTTTATCCTTATTTTATGGTGCATTTCTATTCAGTTCATATGGCATGTTCTTTCTGTATCTCGTTACGTCCCTCTGAGGACCTGGTTATCTCTCCATGTGTGTGCTTCTGTGATATTGCAGGTGTTCTAGTCGAGACCGTGATCTTCTCCATCCTTTCGAAGATGATTGCACTTGGCTAGTCTTGTTATTTTATCTATTCCTTCTTGTACCTTTTATTTGAGATAGCTGGTAGTGGACTTTGTCTCTGCCCAACGTATTGTTCAAAGACTTATTACAGTTGATTATATGATATCTTTTATTCTTCATTTTTGGAAGAGATTAGATTACTCTTGGTTTACTGTATTTTATAGCTTATGTATTCATACGAGGTTTCCGTATATTGGAGTATACTTCGTATGTATACAGCTGGCATGTCGATGTACCTAGTCCTACGTATTTTGGGACTGGGGCGTTACAGCCTCCGACTTGCGAAGGAGCTAGGGGTAGAGTATCTTGAAGCATACGGCAATTTGCAGCTAATCGTTAACCAGATTCGGGGTTCATACGAAGTTTGCCATGAAGATATGATTCCTTATCACCAAATAGCAATCGACATCATCTCGTCCTTGGAAGGATTCTTCATAGAACCTGTTCCCAGACTCTAGAATATTGAAGCCGATGTCCTAACAGGCCTGGCCGCTTCCCTAGCAGTACCGAATCATGCTCATCAACTGGTTGATATAATAGGTCGTGAGTTGGTCTGTCCCAGGAATAATGTTCAATGTGTTGAGAGTTACTCCGCTTTGACAGTCGACAAAGCACCAGACTGGAGACAACCATTCATCGACTTTGTAGTCTACGACATTCTGCCAGAGAATCCGAAGGAAGCTACTTCTATCAGAAGACGTTCCCTAAGATTCTTTTATGATACAGAAAATGCTGTATCGGCGATCATACGATGGATTACTGCTTTGATGTCTGTCAAATGCAGAAGCCAATGAAGCTGTACGTGAAGCACATGACGGCGTCTGCGGGGCCCATCTTCCTGGTCCGAAATTACAAGACCGCCTACACCAAATGGGCTACTACTGACCTACGATGGTAGCGGATGCGATAGACTACGCAAAAAAGTGCAAGGCCTGTCAAGTCCACACAGATTTCATTCACCAGCCATCCGAGTTTCTACATCCGATGGTGGCATCCTGGCCATTTGAAGCATGGGGAATGGACATCATTGGTCCGATCACTCCGCCTTCATCGTGAGGACATCGCTTGAAACTCGCAATCACAGATTACTTCTCCAAATGGACGGAGGCTATTCCGCTGGCAGAAGTGAAGACTTCAAACGTGATCAGCTTCCTCAAGCATCACGTCATCTATCGCTTCGGACTGCCTCGAAGGATCATCCACGACAACGCTCCGCAGTTCGCAAGCCATGCCTTCTATCGGTTCTGCAACAAACACCGGATCCAGAATGTTGCTTCAACACCGTACAACCCGACGGCTAATGGTCTGGCTGAAGTGTTCAACAAAACAATCATCAAGCTTCTCAAGAAGTTTGTGTCCTCAAACAAATGCGACTGGAATGAAAAGCTCGGCGAATGCTTATGGGCCTACCGTACTATAGTCCGGACAGCCACTGGAAACACCCCATTCTCTCTGGTCTATGGCAGTGAGGCAGTTCTCTCCATGGAGACTCAAAATCCCTCGCTCCGCGTCGCCCTCACTTATCGATTAACGACGAATGATAATTACAGTCGCCGGCTACAGGAGTTGGAGGCTTTAGATGAGAAGCATCTGTTAGCTCAACAACGAATCGAGCTATACCAAGCACGTATCTCGGGAGCTTTTAATAAGAAGGTTAAAATCAGAACCTTCCAAGTTGGCGATCTCGTTCTGGCGGTTCGAAGGCCGATGGTTATGACTCATAAAACCATCGAAAAATTCCAACCATAGTAGAAAGGCCCATTTGTCATCGAGGCTATATTCTCCAATGGTGCTTACCGCCTCGCAAAACAAAACGGAGACTTGCTCATGTTTCCCATCAATGACAAGTTCCTGAAGAAGTATTATGTCTGAAATGATACCCTCCAAACTTTTCCAGGCTGTTGAGTTATGTACCCTCTGGTACCGCTGAACTTATATTCTGACTCCAAATCTCCCAGATTGTTGAGTTATGTACCCTCTGGTACCGCTGAACTTACATTCTGACTCCAAATCTCCCAGATTGTTGAGTTATGTACCCGCAGGTACCGCTGAACTTACACTCTGGTCACTCCAGATGAATCTATATCGCATCTTTTAGGTAGTAAGTCATGTATGATCATACCTCTGAACTTTCTTCCAAAAAGAGCTCCCTCCTCATGATCCAATGCCCGCACTTTCAGTGCATAAAAAGGGTGACAGATCCATAAATTTCTCGAAACAACCACGTCGATTTTACCTCTGAGTTGTTTCACTTCCATAAAAAACAAACCACCCCTCACGTAGAACTTCCACATCCTCATTACCTCTGAGTTGTTCTATGTAGCCTTCATGGAGCCCACTCCTGCCACGTCCTGATTACCTCTGAGTAGGAAGGCTCCATTGAAGAAATGCTCATATTTACCACGTCCTCATTACCTCTGAGTAAGTATGTTGGTTCTCTCTCGTCTTATTATCCGTATCCAGAACTAGGGTACGCTAAGGATAATAGGTCCACAAAAAGTCTCCCATTAGGGCAACTGATGCAAGCAAAGAATGGAGCGAATGTATTCTGTTCATCCAAAATCAGTTATATTCATATGACTACATCTCATGAGCAAGCCAAAAATTTTTTCCATCGTCTCATTCAGACAAAAAAAAAAGATTACATTCATGTCCAAAAGAAGCAAAATATAAACTATAGCTAAAGACAGACAGAAATATCAAGACAAAAGACATTTATGGGAGCCCACGAATCCTAGTTGTGGGGGCGCATATACCATTCCCTCAACTATTTTACATATGAAGGATCTATTTGAGTAAGATCCTCGTCCGGGGCAGGAGGGTCGGAACTCCCAATACTACCACCCTCAGACTGGGGCTCCTCCTTTATAGCAACTTCAATGTTGGGAGTGTTTCCCTCCCCTATAGGCGCCAGCTCTTCTTTTTGTTCCTCCATTTTTGGTATCACCTCCTCCTTAACGAACGATGACTCTTGTTTGATAAAAGGAGGCAGCATATCCTCCTTCATGACGATCTCAGCCTTCTGCAGGGATGCTACAAGAATTAAAGATAAAAGAAACAAAGTTAGAATATGTCCAGGTGAAAACAACTTAGTGTTTCGGAGCTTATGCGGTTCTGTTTAAAAGAGCTCATGCGGCTCTGTTTGAACATGAGCTTATACGACACTAATTAGCGTAAGCTTATGCGGCTCAGTCCAGATGAGCATATGCGGTTCTGCTTAGCGGGGCCTTATGCGGCACAGTTCAAAGCGGGGCCTTATGTGGCA
Organism: Iris pallida; assembly: GCA_029216955.1. Lineage (NCBI taxonomy): Eukaryota > Viridiplantae > Streptophyta > Magnoliopsida > Asparagales > Iridaceae > Iris > Iris pallida. The sequence goes on from JANAVB010011521.1 coordinate 131,165, forward strand.
CAGTTCAAAGGGTGGCTTATGCGGTCCTATCTGATGGGGCTTCATACGGCTCAGTTCAAAGGAACTTATGCGGCTCTGTTCGACGGGTCCTTGTGCGGTTCAGCTTGCAAAGTGATTATGCGGCCACTAGACGACTCTCATGTCGCTCGGACATGGGGTATACCCCCATGCGGCTCGGACATGGGATGTACATGCGGCACATACAATTTGAACAGACGAAGAAGGCCCGTGCATAAAATATGCAACATAGCCATGATGGTTAGGTTCTGAATTCATGCAATTTCTTCCAAAATTCTTACCAGCAATGGCGGAGTGAACGTCGGGATGAACTTCAGGCACCGCAGTCGACGTAGAAGCCACTCCCTTATCCTTTGCCGTAGCCTTGGAAGTCTTGGAGGCCATCGAATGATCGAAGAAGAAGAAGAAGAAGAAGAAGAAGACGGCAGCCTAGGGCAAGAGAGATTCGAATAAAAGAGGAAAGTAAAGAGTTTCTCTAAAAAGTTACTCTTATTTATAAGCGGACATGGGGCTCATAGACCGATGGAAACTTCGATCCGTGCGCCGCATAAAGAACAAAATTGACGCTTCGGTCATCGAGGCAAATCTGGATATTTAAAACTGACCCTTCGGATCCTGCCCCAAAAGGCGGCTTCAAATCCGGAACAAATTAAGACAAAATCAAGGGTCATTAAATGAGACACATACGTGGCAGAGAGGACAACATGCGGCCAGAACAGTCCATGCGGCTAAGAAGTACATGCGGCTAGGCAGTCTATACAGCCAGGCAGTCCATGCGGCTAGGAAGTCCATGCGGCTAGGACGTCCATGCGGCCAGAACATCTTATACGGCCAGAAGAGCTTATGTGGACATAGCCATGCTTCTTATTCAAAGTATTTCAATTTTACAAATTGAAAACTTTGAAGGGGGTCTTGTAGAAGCATGGAAAAGAACAGGAAAGTCCATGCGGCTCAAAACAGAGGGAGTCTCATGCGGTTCAAAGAATCTCTCAGAGCTTCATGCGGCTCATGAATCTCCTAGAGCTTCATGCAGCTCAAAAGTCCCCAACATAGCCATGCGGCTCGGTTAAAAGCCACGTGGTCTTATGCGGTTCGCCTCTACAGCTGGCCATCAAGCAGCGACCTCATTTAATTCTCTGACGCAACAAGGCATCTCGGACATAAAGGAGAATTGACAGCTCTGGCCTAAAGCTGCAATGATGACTGTGACATAATGACGTGCTTCTAGGGAAACAAAGAACATCTCTATAGCTGGCACGATTCACCAAAATTCTAAAGCTCTTCATGAGGATCGCTTCAAGGTCTTCCATGCGGCTCTGAACACGTGGCCACCCTTATGCGGTTCAGTTGGAGGCCATTCCCATGCGGCTGCTACTCTCATGCGGCTCGGATCATGGGGGCCATCCTCATGCGGCTCAGATTCTGGGAGGCCACACCCATGCGGCTCTGAACACGTGGCCACCCTTATGCGGTTCAGTTAGAGGCCATCCCTATGCGGCTGCTACTTTCAGGCGGCTCGGATCATGGGGGCCATCCTCATGCGGCTCAGATTCTGGAAGGCCACACCCATGCGGCTTTGACACATGGCCATCCTTATACGATTCAGTTGGAGGCCGGCTACTACTTCCATGCGGTTCAGATCATGGGGAGCCACCTTCATGCAGCTCAGATTTTGGAGGTCACACCTATGCGACTGCCACCCTCATGCGGCTCGGATCATGGGGGGCACCGTCATGCGGCTCAATTACCAGACTACACGTATACGGCTCTGTCAGGACACCCTGTCTATGCGGTTTGCGGTTAGGACACGTGGCAGAAGATCAGTTAAGACTTAATCTCCCGTGTTCCTACGGCTCGCAGCATAATGACAGTTAGACACGTGGCACAAGATAAACCAAGATTTATCCACCAAGATTTGTTGCTATCAACAAATCACAACAATCAGATTTATTGCAATCATCATAATTACCCGGTTCAATTTTCAACAAATGATGTAGATTTGTTGCAATCAACATAAAAGTAAGATCAAGGAAAATCTTAACAAATCCCAAATCGCCCACTGTTTAAGGGGCAATCATTGCAAACCCTACTTATCACACCCCACTCCTATAAATTGTAAGGTGCCATTCCCTTGTAAATCTTGGACACATAGAGAGACAGAGGCACGCACAGAGAGAGCGGCGGTGCACAGAAGAATCTTTCCACATATCCCGAGAACATTTCTTCATCAGAGCCAGGGCTACATCCGATCGTCCAAGGAGTAAGGCAGAGTCGATATCACTCTTCCGAGCCTCTACCGTCACCCCCCAAAAAACTAAACAATTGTACTTAAATTGCTGTACCTAGGTTTTCGTCCCTAGGTTTTCTTTGTACGAGCGGGTTTGCGTTGTGAAGTAAAAGTCCATTCCTCCCATAAAACTGTTCTGTTCTTTTATAATCAATGGAAAACAATGCCTTGGCCTACTTTGTGTCTCTAGACCATCCCGTGCTTGCAACAACAACGTTAACTTATCAAGTCGTGCTTGCCCTTTGGCATGTAATCAGAGACACAACTACGTGATAGTACCCAATTCCTTATGACCTTTCTACAAATCCATTATATCGTGCCTCGTAACTCAATATAACTTAACCATATCGCCACCTCGCGGCCTTTGCTACTTCGATCACCAACGGACCCAATCGAGACTTGTGGACTAAGTATCACTTGACCGACTTTGCCTTACGACATTTTTGACTTAAACTCATGATGACTCAAACCAACTAATGCAACTTATATGCCAACAACATAAGACCCGATGCCGCATCTCTTGCCGAAGCACGTTGCCTATGTTTATGCCAAATCTTAGGCCCAAATATTGTGTTCTAACTGTACACACATTCAATTGACTCGATCCAAAGACACACATCTGGATTGCCACCCATGCCAACCCTCTATATGAGTTAGTCACTAGTATGACAAGCTATCGTGGACTATAGCCTTGCTATTCGGCGACCCTTTCAATACAAGTAGCTAGCCCCGCTAAAAGTTTTCGAATAACCCGAGCGGTTGGTCCAGCTACGGCTATACCGTGTTCCCCCCAGAACGATACGGTCCTATGGTGCCCAGGGTTGCCGCTCGTGGAAACTCCTCCTTGTCGACAAGTTGTCCAATGACCATGCAAGACTCGACTCAAACTGATGTCTCACACAGTCATTCTTCTTCCAATGTTACCATCTCTTTCAAAACCAAGTTCAAGACTTCTATCCTTGAGACCCCTCGACGACCCACGATTGCGACCATTCTTTCCATGTTACCATATCATTTCATTCAACTAATGAATGCCTACTTGATAGTCCTTTCTCTAAAACTCACTTGAATCAATTGTGGTCCTCGTCTTAAACACTAAGTTCGTGACATCGTGTCTTAAACCAACTTGAACTCTATGCGACACCAACGCCCAAGTCATACTCTATATGACGGGCCTTGAGACTGTAAGACTATGTGGTTATACCAGTCGTAGAACTCGTAGGACCGTGCTTGCTACTACTCCGATAGCCTAACATAACTTACCTAGCTTAACTTCGTAACAACTTGACGAGCAAAGGCTGCATCAAGCTTTGCCTCGATGGAACGTGCCGTGCACGCGTTCGACTTTGAACGACCAAGTCATTTGGGTGACTAGACTTATGTCACAAGCCATTCAACGCAACTTAACTCATAGGCAAGCCAAGGCTGTGTCAAGCCTTCGATGATGGGACCGTGCATGCTTTATGAAGCATTCATGCGGGCGACGCCTATGACTTAGGCTACGTTCATAACTTTGCCTACTCAACCAACTTTTCTTCTCCCAAGCTACGGGACGAAGGATCGAGTGTCATTTTTAAAGCACATCGTGCACCAACTCTAAGTCGACTGTTGGACCTTTCCATATTCTATCACAATCCGACCCGTCAGGATTATTCTCTTATCTATGTGGATTCGTCTCTTTTATTATCAAGCCTACTTGTGCAAGTTGAAAACATACAATTTATTATGTGAAGGCTAAGATGAGACAAGTTCACCGAAACTACCCCACCTGATTCGAGGAGTCGCCTCGACCGAGCGTTGTCTCCGAGCAAGCCGTCGCAAGGCTAAGTCCGAATGCCGTCAGCGTTTTGATTCCTTCGATTGACTGAGTGGGACGGGACACTACAGGCACCCTTCCTTGCCTGGAAATTAGCTTCCTCCTCCGCAAGAGCTGCAAGTAAAGCCTCGTCTTCTTCAAGAAACAACGAGGTTGGACTCTGTTGCTTGGCTTCCCGGAGTCTGGCCACCTGGTCCTCCAGATCATTCAGAAATTTTCTCATACCATTAGCCCGCTCCTCGTAGCCGGCAATGCTCTCAAGAGCCGTCACTTGGCATTCAGCAATAGCCTTTGCAGGTCCAAAGGCGGCGTTCCAGTTTATAACTACAGGAAGCATTACTTTCAAAATAATATAGAAAGATTTGACGACTTCCTGGGCCATCTCGTCATCTTCGGAAGAGGTCGTTGGAGAGGGAGCTTGATGGGGATCTTCCGCCCTAGGAAGGGATACTTGGAAAGATGCCGAACTTGACAATCAAGAAATATACATATTAGCAACGGGAAGAAGACTTAAAGAGTGTGAAAAAGTTGTAATTTTATACCTCTTACCGGCTCAATGTCAACTTGAGCTAAGAAAACAAGAGTAGACCCAGGTCGCTCAATGTCAACCTCAGCCAAAACAGATGCAGGTTGCTTGTCTTCTACGGCCCCAACTGGAACTGGAGCAGAGTCGGTAACAGTCGCCTCGGTACGCTGATCAACTTCTTCAGCTAACGATGCCGACTCACCAAAAAATGGTTCAAAAACAAGGGCCCCAGCTGGACCCTGAGCAGGTTCAATAGCGGCCGTCCCAACGCACCGTTTAACTACTTCTTCAGCAACCGATGCTGGTTTACTGGCAAAACTTTCTACACCAACCACCCCAGGATACATGGGGGCAACTTCTTGTCTTACCCAGTGTCTGGGGCTACCTCTGTATATTGTTCCCTCTCCTTATCTACAAGGGAATATACGATGGTTGTCAGCCTCACGAGGAGTGCACAAAATCGAAGGCAGAAAATCTCATCGGAGGTAATGCACAAGGATAATATACCCGCGGGAGGGTGAGCCGATTGGACTTGATTCTAGTCCAACTTATTCATTAAAGCCCTAAGCTTAGACATATCTCCTAAAGAGATATCATAAAAAGGACTGGATTCATCAGTCGGTTGAGGACGAACGGAGGATACCGTCGTCACGTCCACCTCTTCAGACAAAGAGGCACCTGTCTCAGGCATGACTTCAATGTCCTGTGCAAAGGACAAACTGTAGGGCCTAAAAATCAAGTTGTGCCATGTATTTACTACTCAGCAACCAAGTTGCGTTCCAATGATCAAGCTGTGCCACTAATATGAAGCTCAAAAATCAAACTGCACCATTGATCAGGTTGCGCCACACATCAGACTACGTCCAGTCATATTGTGCCAAAGACTACGTGGCATCTGACATTTAATGGTCATCATTACTTGACAACACTGACAGCTGACAGCAAAGTAAACTAGGAAAATCTCTTTGAATTCCTCGAATTGTGCCGCTCGAGGAGAGTTGGTTGACAGCTGTCCTGCACGTCTTATAAGTTGCGCCTAGGCACAATCTAAAACAAAATCCTTAGTTGCGCCTAGGCGCAATCTGAACAACTGCTTCTCAAAAGCTGCCACATGCCCAGGCACAGTCTAAATCAGGCACAGTTTAACTTCTTGACTGAAGCTCGCGCAACCTGATAAAGTTGAGACAATTTTTATTTACAAAGCAGGATGACGTGGCGCACAAGCCACTAATCTTTCAAGACATGCCTACTATCCTGTACACGACCACGCGCATCTCAATCATATGATGCCACGCTTCTAAATACAGTTAGTACACGACTGATAACTGAATGAAAGTTGGCGCAACATGAGGTTGGCGTAGCCCAATATGGCGCAACTCGGCCTCGCTCACATCAGAATAACTGCTAAAACAGTTATTTCAAGAACTCTATAAATAGAGTTTCCAAACATTATTAAGGGATGAATCACACAGACAGAGAGATCAAGAACTCTTGCGAAATTGTTGCTGCATTCTCCAGAGGCTCTAGTCTTCATGTTCACATAGTCCAAGGGATAAAGTGATCATCTTCTGATCAGATTCCTACAGTTGTACTTCCCCAGAATTCAAATTGTACTCTTGCACTCTTTTTCAAAAGTTTATAATAGAACAACTTTTTGTTTTTATAAACAAAATGGCGACTCTGCTGGGGACGACTTTCTTCTCCGACGAGAAGTTGACAACTCAATGTGATACTGCGTCGATCGGCACGACGCAGAAGACTCTGGTTGTTCAAGTCAACCAGACAGCCTACGAGGATATGATTAACACCAAGAACAACAACTATCACCAAGAACAAGACTGTGTGGGCTCCTAAGTCTCTCACGGTTGCTGTTGCCCAGGCGTAACTTGAGCGCTCAGTGGCTAAGGCGCAATCTGCCTCAGAAGCCCACGCTGAGTCTGCTTTGTAGAAGCATAAAAAAGAATAATAAATTCTTATACGGCCCAGAAACTCCATGCGGTTCAGAACTGGGGGGTCTTATGCGGCTCAAAAATCTCTTAGAGCTTCATGCGGCTCAGAAAGCTTTATGCGGCACAGAATGAGCCACGTGGCCTTATGTGGTTCAAAATTGGCCCATACAGCTGGCCATAATTACTCCGTGCAGCTGGCCATTAATGCTCTGACACAAAGTGACAGCTCTGACAGAAATGTTGGCTCTGACATAAAGAAGAGACGCGACATGCTCATAAAAAGACAAAAAAAATCTTCATGATATCGGACACAGTTCACAAAGTCCAAAGAAAGTTCTCTATGCGGATCGCCCGTGTGGCCTTCATGCGGCTCGGACATGAGGCCACCCTCATGTGGCTCGGTTATAAGGCCACCCTCATGCGTCTCGGTACTGAGGCCACCCTCATGCGGCTTGGTTATGTGGCCACCCTCATGCGGCTCGATTGTGAGGCCACCCTCATGCGGCTCGATTGTGAGGCCACCCTCATGCGGCTCGGTTATGAGGCCACCCTCATGCGGCTCGGTTATGAGGCCACCCTCATGCGGCTCGGTTGTGAGCCGCCTTCATGCGGTTCGGTTATAAGGCCACCCTCATGCGGCTCGGTTATGAGGCCACCCTCATGCGGCTCAGACAGGGGGACAGTCCTTCATGCGGCTCGCAACCTAGTGGCAGTTGGGACACGTGGCAGAAGTTGACTAAGTCTTAACAACTCAGATTTATTGCAACCGACAGATCATAGTTCAGATTTATTTCAACCAACATAACAGTTCAGATTTATTGCAACAAACAGATAAAGATTAATCTTAACCAATCCCCAACCGCCCACTTCTCAAGGCACAGTTATAAGGATGTGGCCACGTGGCTGTACACCCCACTCATCACAAATTCTGATAAATAGCATGGGATTATTCCTTTTGCACATGCACAGAGACATACAGAGCGACACAGAGATAGATCCGAGCAGAAAGAGAGAGCATTTCTTCGTCGGAGCCGAGGTTGTGTTCGATCGTCGAAGGAGTAAGGCAGAGTTGATAGCACTTTCCCGAGCCTCTACCGTTACCCCCAGAATCCAAATTAAACAATTGTACTTAGATTGCTTTTTCTAGGTTTTGTTCCTAGGCTCTCTTTGTACAAGCGAGTTTGTAATTGTGAACTAAAGTTCAGTCCTCCCATAAAACGGTTCTGTTTTTTGATAATCAATGGCAAACACGATGGCGACTTGCTGGGGACTAACTTCTCTACTGCCGAGAAGTTTGTGACGCAATCGGACGCAGCCAAGCTCGGCTCCATACAACAGATGCTGGTTGTTCGCTTCGACCAGCAAGCGTTTGAAGAGATGCTCTCTGACGGGAGCGCTAGCCCGATCCAGAAGCGAGCCGGCACGAAGAAGGCCCACAGGAAGTGGAGGTCCAAAACTACTGCTCCTTTCCAAGTTCTGGAAGAAGTGTTCTCTGTTGTGCAAGACGACGGAGAAGACTCACATGCGGCCCCACTTCAGGCCGCAGAGGACCCTGCTGTCCCCAAATCTGGCAAAGGAAAGCACTACGATGCTGGACTTGCGGGAGTAAATGGGAACTCTGTGCGGTCCAAAAAGAAGCCGCATAAGGGCTCCAGCCGCATGAAGGCTAATGCGGCCACCAATCTCAGCCGCATGGAGAAGACTCATGCGGTTACCAATCACAGCCGTATGGAGAAGGCTCATGCGGCCATGAGCTCCAACCGTATATAGAAAGCTCATGCGGCCGCCAATCTCAGCCGCATGCAGACCGCTCATGCGGTCACCTATCCCAGTCGTATGCAACATGCTTATGCGGCCGCCAAGACCGGCCGCAGGGAGATAGTTCATGCGGCATCCCATCCCAGCCGCAGACCATCCGCCCTATGCGGCTCGGGTTCAGTCTTCGACCGCCTCTCATGCGGTCCTGACCTCAGATGCTCCCAAAAAGATGTGCCAGACTCTGTGCGGCATGGCTTTGACTCTTCCTACTACGCGCCCTTGGGTGCTAGGAGGGAAGAAGTCTAGTACAGCACAGAATCGTTGAGCTCAGTCAGCTGTCCCAACTTCTGACCTTCAGGGAGTCCCCCTAACTGTTATACTGGCCTCGGATGGAATATTGTACAAAACTACCCGTGTCCAGCCCTCGACGGCCAACCGACAGGGTATTTCTCAAGAGTCTCCCAACAATGATCAGGGGAATGTACTTTTACTAGCCCCATATCAGGGAGCAAACATGATACCAACACACTCGTGTGCTCGGGACTCCCGGGCCCACAAAATAAGTGTAAAGGTTGCTCGAGATGCACTTGACTTATGTGATGTGATCCTTCACAAGCGCAAGAAAAGAGAAGAAACCTTAGTGTGCAGAGAGTCCTTCCATGGACATCACTGCACTCAAGTCATTGTCAACTGCTACTGTAATAAGATAGCAGTACAAGAGGACCGACAGTCCATTTTCCAGTGACTGCAACAGTCAGGACCGGTCCTAGAACAAAGCTTGAGAGACGAGGTGCTTCCTTTTGCCTCTTGCAATTCTATCCGAAAAGACCCTACCGACAAGGGAGGAAAGAAAGTAACTGTCTCCAGCCAGATGATCTCAACTAGCGTGGCTAAGAAACTCTCATCCAAGCGGTTGTCCACAACCACCACAGGAGGAGTTTATCAAGGCACCCACTCGAAGACGAAATCTTCAACACTTGGAGATTCGTCATCTACATCCCTGGGGGTAGCCGAAGCTGTGGGTAGCACTCCCCGGAATATCCACGACAATCCAGTTTTCCAAGAAGATCACCCTGGGGAGACTGTTCCCTCAACAGATGCAACAAAACAAGACACCCCAGGAAATGTCCATGGGTGCCAAGATGAAGCAAACTCCTATACAGGGGGTAGCACTTCCTTCGAGTCTGAACCGGAGGAGAACATTCCTACATATCCCGACGACTTCTCCATTCGAGGGTATAATTCAGAGAGCACATCCTCCACAGTTCCTTCCACTGTTCCCCGTGTGAGAACAGTATTTATGACTGAGAATGACCAGGACGGTTCCAGCGATCGACAGTGCCTCGACACTCTTGAGGCCATACTTCATACCCTGGTCAAGTTAGTAGACGAGATCAAGGCGGCCCTGCCGACTCTCCAAAGAAGAACACCTGGCCAAAAAACTTGGGTCCCGCCGTCAATGCGGACTCAAACACAACCGCACCAACCCCAGGTGACAATCCATCCAGAATGTCAGCTCCCACTGCTGCAGAAGAGGCCAGGAAGGCAAGAAGAGAAGTCCAGGAGCTCCGGCAATATTTTACGCTCGAGAAAACTCTCAGGACCTCAGGATACGACAGCCGTATCCCGCTGCATGGAGAGATGTCCCCTTCCCTCCTCGATACAAACCATCCAACTCAACCCTTATGACGGGAAGACATCTGCAAGCCGATACGTGACCTACTTTGAGGTCACAACAGATCATCTGCCACATGACGATGCCATCCTTACACGATTGTTCGTCAAGGAATTGGAGGAAGTCGCATTCGACTGGTACCGTAACTTGTCGAACAACTGCATCCATTCCTTCGTAGGCTTCAAACATATGTTCTTGGAGAGGTTCTATGAGGTGGGACAAGATGTGGCCATGTCAACCCTCATGGACGTTGTCCAAGGAGAGAAGGAGCTAATAAGAAACTACATTGAGCGGTTTTGCCAAACCGCGATGAAATTGCCCTCCGGTAACTCGGACTCTTCCTTGATTAAAATTTGCCAAAAGAGGCTGCTCCCCACAATCAACCTCTGGATGGGCAAAAGTCAATTTAAGGACTAGAAGACTTTCATCATCAGCACCACTGGCGCAGAAGCCATGTTGAGGAAAGCTCGCCAACTGGGATTGCACATCTCGGATGGGGAGGACATGGACAAGCGCCCTAATGGCAACAACAACGACGACGATAATTCCTCCAACAACCGAGACAATAAGGGCAAACAGGCTATGGTGGCTGACACAACCCCGAAGCCCGAACTGAAGCAGATAGAAAAGCAGTGGACGCAGATGACTTACTCCTTCGAAGATAGTCATGTCAAGCCCATCTTTGACATGCTCTTAGAAGGAGACAGAATTCAGCTCCCTTCTCCAAGGCGTGAACCTCGACCTGCAGAGATGGAGAGTCCCAAGTACTGTCACTACCATCACTACGTCCACCATGCTATACAAGACTGCTTCCAAATGAAGCGGTACATCCAGAACCTCATCGACTCTAAGGCCCTGGCCATTGATTTCGAGGAGGTGACAGTCACTGCCAATATGGTGTCAGTCCAATTCGGCAGCTTCCCGTCGACGAGGACCCAAGACGGCGTAGTACCCGTCCCCCGGGCAAAAATAGAGGCCGCTAATCTTCCACCTCCCCGAGACTAGGCTGCTGGGCTGGTACCCCTTACCACATCACGAGGGGAGGTCATATGGGTCCACCCGAACTTAGTATCTGAAGTAATCCAGCCAGTATCACCCTCTACTGGCAAGAAGAAGGGCAGAAAAGTCAAGTCCTGCCGTATAATCTCAACCGACGTCGAAAAAGCCACAACTGTTGTTACCCGGTCTGGTGCGCAAACTCAACTCATGTCGGGTAACTCGGCTAATGAACGTCAGCCGGCCACTGCTGATGCCCCAGGACATTCTCAGCCTCCGTCGGCCGATAAGTCTAAGCCAAAGGAGACCCGTATTGATAAGTCGCTCCGAGAAGACACGCCTCAGGGGCTGGAGAAGCCCTACAATTTTGGCATTTTGGCATAATTGGCCAACACACTAACCAAATTGTCATTATATGAGCTCCTGAGACTTTCCAAAGATGTTCGCGTCGTGCTGAGCGAAGCACTCCAGAATGCTGACGTATATCTGGCTCAGGTCAATCTCACAGGAGAGAGCTCGTCGGCGGATCTCTAGGACAGCGCTTGTACAGGTGCAATGCCCAACATTGTCTTCACTTTGCAGGATATGCTTATCAAAACCAACATGCATGATCGCCCTCTGTATTATACTGGATACATCGGCGACATCAAGGTGGATCAGATGCACATTGATCCCAGTTCTTCGATAAGCATTATTCCGAAGAGCTTGCTTCACCATCTGCACGTCCTTATGCATCGGCTGACTCCTACCAGCACCGTAATTAGTAGTTTCAATTCAGGAAGAAGCTAGCCCATCGAGAAGATTCGTCTGAAGTGCCAAATTGGCGACCTTCAGTCGAAAGTAACCTGCTATGTCATCGATGCAGACACCTCCTACAATATTCTCCTGGGGCGTTCGTGGATACATGATTATATGATCGTGCCCTCCATATTGCACCAGTGCTTCAAGTACGTCGACAAGCACGGCTTCGTAAAGATGAAATTTGCCGACATCGATCCTTTCAAAGGAGTCGAATCCTACTATTTCGATTCCTGTTTGTATGAGAAATCAAAGAGGCTCCTGGTCAAGGAGGATGTTCAAGAGCAGATGGAGGCCATTGCGGGGCCTGAGAAACCCTTGAGAATCTATCTCCAACCCCGCAAACTAGGCAGGACTGCACCTCTTACAGCCACTCTGTACAGAGAAGCAACCAGATTTTTAGTGCTCACTGCACAAAAGGAGCAGATGACAATCCGACTGCCAAGGTATGGACAAGGGCCGAGACCCACTACGGAGCCGCTGACAATCAGGCTGCCTAGAGTTGGTCAACAACAAACAAAAGAGTCCAATCCTTCTGTTAAGCCAATGATGATTCATCTTCCCAGGACAAGTCGACAACCGAGTGCTAAGCCAGGGACTGCTAGTGAGCTAACAACTCCCCGTTCAACACCAAGCACTATGTCGGGGGTCACTAGTGTGCCAACAACTCCATGTTCAGCCCCACCAGTGGAGCCTCTGATGATCAAGCTACCCAGATCATTCTACCAGTCTTCATTAATACAGGGGTGGCCGAAGAAGAGTTAGAGCTAGCCAAGTATGTGGCTGCTCACACTGATATTCCTTCTACTGACGATGTAATTCCACCTGAAATAATACCTTATTTCATCAATAAAGGGCTATCTTTGAACTACCTCGAGCTTAATAAGCTTTGTATGATGTACGCTATCGAACACAGTATAGGCACCAACCTACATGCACAAGTGACAAACGTCTATACCACGAACCAACTCACTTCTGTGGAAGGTGCTTGCTTCGTAGTTGAGGGAGAGGACCATCCAATCATCTTCGGCCGAAAGAATGATCCACAGCCTTTCAGGATAGAAGAAGTTGATCTCGAACCCGATACCGGGAGACTGCCCCGTTATCTGTATAGCTTCCGATCCAAGTACCTCATACAAAAATAGGGATATGATACCGGGAGACTGCCCCTCTACGCCAGACTTGAACTACGGCACTGGCCGGTGATTACCTTTGCAGTTGCCAGTCCCGACTGGAATACTACGGGATTACTACAACAAAACCAGATGTGGTCTATGCTATGTTACACCTGCAACAACTCCTGAAAGCTCGAATGAGGAATGCGAATGGCATTCACATTCAACCGGATCATCCACTTCTGATTCGGATGTCAGCATCGGAGACGTATTCAGGCAAGTTTGGTCTGTCAATATGGCATTTGCTGACGCCTATAAAGAAGACGAAGATGTACCCGAGCTTCTCGAGTTAGAGCCTTGGATTCAACAGCTAGATGCGCAGTGGGAGAAGCATTTCGAACAGAGAGATCCTCCTACCGAAGATGAGGTTAAGCAAGTTGACCTCGACAATGAATCCTCTCTAAAGCTAATCTTTGTCAGAAAATGCCTGACAGACGAAGAGCGGGAGGTACTTTTACAACTCGTCAGAGAATATATTGATGTTTTCGCCTGGAGCTATGAAGATATGCCAGGGCTAAACCCCGAGGTTGCACTCTATAAGCTCAACATTCAGCCGGACGCAAAGCCTGTAAGCAGCAGCAACGACAGTTCCGCCCAGATATCATTAATTCAATCGAAGCTGAGGTCAACAAACTGATAGCCAGCAGATTCATCCGGGAGGAACAACATCCAGACTGGGTCGCCAACATAGTACCAACCTTCAAAAAAAATGGAAAGATCCGAATTTGTATCGACTTCCAAAATCTGAACGAAGCATGTCCTAAGGATGAGTTCCCTCTTCCTATTACGGACATAATAATTGACAACACATGTGGCTTTGAGCGTATTTTATTCATGGATGGCTTCTCAGGATACAACCAAATCAAGATGTTTTCTGATGATGAAATGCATACATCGTTTCGAACGTCGACTGACGTGTACTGTTACACAGTCATGCCCTTTGGTTTAAAGAATGCTGGTGCCACATATCAATGGGCTATGAGTGTCATCTTCTGGGATCACTTGTGTAAGACGGTAGAATGTTATGTCGATGACATCATCGTCAAAAGCAGCTCTAAGGAAGATCATCTGTAGGATCTGAGGACAGTCTTCGACCTGATGCGAGCGCACAACTTGAAGATGAATTCTACCAAATCCTTCTTGGGCGTATCTAGCGAGAAATTCTTGGATTTTATCATTACGCCCAGGGAATCCATATAGACCCTGAGAAGACGAAGGCAATCATGGAGATGGGTCCACCGAAAAATCTTCGAGAACTCAGAGGCCTTCAAGGGAGGCTAGCTTATATCAGAAGGTTTATCTCTAACCTCTCCGGGTGATGTCAACCATTCACCTATCTCATGAGGAAAGGTGTCTCCTTTGTATGGGATGAGGAGTGCCAACGTGCCTTTGACAACATTAAAGAATATCTATCAAACCCTCCAGTCCTGGTGGCCCCGGTGGCTGAAAAACCATTTTTGCTCTATGTGCGAGCGATAGAGCATTCCTTCGGTACTCTACTAGCACAGAATAATGATGCAGGACATGAACAGGCTATCTATTATCTCAGCTGAATGATGATAGGGCCTGAGCATAGATACACCATCGTGGAGAAGGAATGTCTTACTTGGCTGTTCGCTATCCAGAAGATGCGACACTATGTTACAGGACAGACCATCCATGTCATATCATGAGTCAACCCCCTAAGGGTCCTCATGAACAAGCTGGGTGCACTCAGCTCTCGCCATGCTACCTGGGCGATATTATTGTCTCCCTACCACATGATCTTCGTCCCACAAAAGACGGTTAAATGTCAAGCTCTGGCAGACTTTATAGCAGCCCATCCAGGTTCGGAGTCAACCAGAATATACGAAAAGATCCCAGACGAGGTTGCCAATTCAAACATGGCTTCCCATGATGCCGTCAGGGGAATGTTCTTCGACGGTGGTTTAAGAACCGGACCCAAAGGCAACATCGTCGTCGGGGTCGGAGTGGTACTGATTTCTCCCTTGGGCTTGGTGATCAACCGGGCATACTAACTCACAAAACCTTGTTCAAATAACGTGGTCGAGTATAATGCCTTCGTTATTGGCCTCCGACTTACAAATGAGCTGGGGGTAGAGTACCTGGAAGCATATGGCGATTCATAGTTAATCATCAATCAGATCCGGGGTTCATATAAAGTTCGCCATAAAGACATGATCCCCTATCATCAGATAGCAATCGCCATCATCACATCCTTGAAAGGATTATTCATAGAACATGTTCCCAGACTCTGAAACATTGAAGCCGACGCCTTAGCCGGACAGGCCACTTTCCTGGCGGTTCCAAATCATACTCACCACTTGGTGGATGTAATAGGCCATGAATTGGTCTGTCTGAAGAACAACGTCCAATTTGCCGAGAGTTATTCTGCCCTGACAGTCGACGAGACACAGGACTGGAGGCTCATATTTATTGACTTTGCAGTCTATGGCATCTTGCCGGAGAACCCGAAAGAAGCCACCTCTATCAGAAGACGTTCTCTCAGATTCTTCTACGATACTGATACAAAAATGCTGTATCCACGATCCTACGATAGACTACTGCTTCAGTGTGTGTCAAATACAGAGGCCAAATAAGCGGTACATGAAGCTCACGACGGCGTTTGTGGGGCCCATCAACCTGGCCCGAAACTACAAGACTGCCTTCGTCGGATGGGCTTTTACTGGCCTACGATGGTGGCAGATGCGATAGACTATACAAGAAAGTGTAAAGCTTGTCAAGTCCACACAAATTTCATACATCAACCATCCGAGTTCCTACATTCGACGGTGGCATCCTGGCCATTTGAGGCGTGGGGAATGGATATCATTGGTCCAATCACTACACCTTCATCTAGAGGATACCATTTCATACTGGCAATTACGGATTACTTCTCCAAATGGGCGAAAGTCGTTCCACTTGCAGAGGTGAAGACGTCAAACGTGATCAGCTTCCTCAAGCATAACGTCATCTATCGCTTTGGACTGCCACGAAGGATCATCCATGACAATGGTTCGCAGTTCGCAAGCTACGCCTTCTATCAGTTTTGTGACAAACATCGGATCCAGAATGTTGCGTCAACACCCTACAACCCAACGGCTAATGGTTTGGCGGAAGCATTCAACAAAACTATAATCAAGCTTCTCAAGAAGTTCGTGTCCTCAAACAAACGTGACTGGAATAAAAAGCTTAGCGAATGCTTATGGGCGTACCATACTACAGTCCGGACGGCCACTGGGAACACACCATTCTCTTTGGTGTACGAAAGTGAGACAGTTTTTCCATTGGAGACTCAAATCCCCTCGCTCCGTGTCGCCCTCACTTACCGAATGATGACGGATGATAATTACCGTCATCGGCTACAAGAGTTGGAGGCCTTAGATGAAAAGCGCCTGCTAGCTCAACAGCGAATCGAGCTTTATCAAGCCCATATATCTGGAGCCTTCAACAAGAAGGTTAAACTCAGAACATTCCAAGTAGGCGATCTCGTCCTGGCAGTTCGGAGGCCAATGGTTATGACTCACAAAATCGTCGGCAAGTTCCAGCCAAAGTAGGAAGGCCCATTTATCATCGAGGCAGTACTCTCCAATGGTGCATACCATATCGCAAAGCAAAACGGAGACTTGCTTATGATACCGATCAACGACAAGTTACTAAAGAAATACTATGTCTAAACGACATCCGCCGAATCAACTGGATTGTTGAGTTATTTACCCTTAGGTACCGCTGAACTTACACTCTGATCACTCCAAATGAATCTATATCGCATCTTCTGGGTAGTAAGTCATGTATGATCATACCTCTGAACTTCCTTCCTAAAAGAGCATTTTCCTCATAATTTATTACCCGCGCTTTCAGTGCACAAAAAAGGGTAACAGATCCATAAAATTTCCGAAACAGCCACGTCGATGTCACCTCTGAGTTGTTTCACTTCCATAAAAAACAAACCAACCCTTACGTAGAACTTCCACATCCATATTACCTCTGAGTTGTTCTATGTACCCTTCATGGAGTCCACTCTTGCCACGTCCTCATTACCTCTGAGTAGGAAGACTCCGTTGTAAAACCCTCATGTTTACCACGTCCATATTACCTCTGAGTAAGTATGTCAGTTTTCTCTCGACTTATTATTCGTACCAAAAAAACCTAGGTTACGCCAAGGATAATAGGCTCACAAATGTCCACAGTTGACCACAATTGTCCACAGTTGACTGCACATGTCCGCAGTCGACCATAAATGCTGTACTAGGTCCCCTAGTATACGCGCCTCTTGTTTCATAATCTTATGCCTCTGGAACCCAGCCGTTCCATGGCATTCTTTCCCCGATACCAAGAACTTCCATGTCCACCTTACCACGGAGTTGTTCTAGGTATCTCTATCGAACTTATTATCCATACCTAAAAATAAGGTATGCTAAGGGTAATAGGTCCACAGAAAGTCTTCCAGTGGGGCAAATACATAAAACCTAAGATGCAGTACAAGCACAACAGATAAAAGATGATGCAAATAAAGTTATTTATTTAAATCAAAAGTATTATATTTTCTGTGACCATGTCCCGGTCAAAAAGATGAAGAAACATAAAGAAAGAAAGAAAAAGTCGATCATAGTTCGGCGACACATAATTCTCGGAGTCGGTCCTTCAGTTTGGACGTCAACCGCTCAATTCTCAGGGTGGCCCGGCGTTCCGCCTCTTACGTCAACTTCTCTGCATCCTCCAGATGTGCATGTACCTGCCAGCCGTCTTCAAGCTTCTTCAGGGCATGCTCCAAGGCATCTGAGGTTCGAGTGACCTTGTCGGTCTCCCGAAAAATTAGCTCCTTGTCTTCGCACGAGGCCTGCACCTCAGACTCCAAAGAAACCAATTTTCTTTGATGTTGGAGGATCTGCTCCTTGGTATCGGCTATTCCACGAGAGGCGGCCTCTTTCCGAGCAATGCAGTCCTCTCTGCTGCGGCTTAATTAATCGTACTTCAGTGACAAATCTTGGAGGTCCTTCATCAGAGCAGGCTTGGACGTCTCCCGTACCATCCTTACCTTTTCCATGACAGTTAAAAGGAAGGCACGCTCCTGATCTATTGCTGAAGAAAGATCGACTTGTCACAGTCCTTGATATTGAGCTCCCACCTGATTAGCTTCTAGTAACTTGGGCTCCAAAAGCTCGACTATCCCTGCCCCACTGGGGAGGGTTCGGAGAAGTTCAATCTGGCCACGAGCACATTGACGGGCCAATGCAAAAGATGTTTCCCTCTCCACGGCAGCCTCAACCCCTCGCTTCAGGTAGCGGTAGAAGCTGTCAACCACGTCCTTCGACGATTTATCCAGAACTTTCGAAGAAGACTGCGTCAAAGGAAGAGTAGTTGGCAGAGTTGAAGAAGATGCACCGGAACTTGACGCCCCTGCCACTAGGAAGACAAGTTTCGAGCGATAAGATGCTTGAATAGCAGCCATCTTCTCCTCCATCGCCCGAAGGATCTGGAGACTTGGCAGGGCAAAAAGGCCGACCTCTGGAGCCACATGGATCAAGGAGGGTGCAGGGACCATTTCTTCCCGTCTCGGCCGTTCCACTGCCTGATCTCCCAAACTCGAACCGGCAGGAGGCCCCTCGATATGAGTTGAAGGAGGAGGAGGCATACTTTCTTCCACCGGTCCCCTCCGGTCACTTTTCCTTCGACGATGTCTATCGTCAGCGGTGAAGGAACATGACCTGTATGTCCGGAGCAACCATCGATCAGCTTAACCCGAAGGATGTAAAGATAGAGCAAATGAACCTTCTCACTAGTCAAGACTTGACTTAGCTTACTAGGAGAGGGTTGCTGAGGCTGAGGCTTGCTCACAGCCATTGTATCCTCCTCACCAGCGACATCTGAGCCAAATGCAGCTGGTTCCTCTGCCCCAGCCGCCCCGGAGGTAGATGCAATTGGGTCAGCATCACCCGACTGGAATTTAGCAACCTCGGGGATTGGATCAGTAGAGCCCATATCTTCCTAGATTGTGATATCAGCAACGGGAGGAACCTCAACCATCATCGGGAGAACACTGGAGGAGATAACCTCAGCACTCATATCGCTAATTAGAGTGGCTAGAGCCGGGTCGACTTCAGAGACAGTAGCTGGCTCTCGAGAGTCCACTTCTTCTGACGCCTACAAAGAAAAGGAGAAGGATTAGATCATAATACAGAAAAGAAGAGCTAAGAAAAGATGGTTGTAATTCGATTCACCTCCGAAATGGCATCAACATCCTCGCTTCCCTCCCGAATGATTGGCCCACGGGGCTTGACAGCGGCCCATTTTTGGGAGTAAGTTATGCCGCCAACAGCGGATTCACGCTTGCTCCGCTTGCGTGAAGGACCAGGCACAATAGGGGACTGATCTGCCACCACATCATCTGCGGAAGGAAGCGGCAGGTTATCGGGGTCATCCTCTTCGTCCGCATTGATGGACTCTGAGTCTGACACCTCAATTGCATTCCCCTTCTTTGTCCTCGTCTTGGACCCTTTTGGTTTTCATCCAAACCAGTACCGACAATAAAATTGGTACTTGGGTCAAAATCGGTAGGGGGCTTGTTCACCATAACATGGTACATAGCCGCCATGTACAAAATCTGCCCTGACTCCTTAGCATCAGGCACAAAGAAGGTGGTGCGGGTGTGAACCGTATTATAGTAGTGCCAAGATCTGATACCGTCTAGGATACAACCCTCAAAACCCAGGCAGGGGCTAGGATTGTCCAGAAACAGCTAACTGTAACCAAACTGTCGGAAGAACCGACTAGGCAAGTAAGGCTCCAGGAAGACAGAGTTGCGGTTATGATATACCAGGTGTGCAGGACGGATGTTATGCAACCAGAGGAGCTTCTTATCAGACAAGAGGTGGGGGGCCCAGTACCATCAAGATGTACACCATTCACTTCTTCATCTGTAAAAGAAGGGACAGACACGAAAAAGGTGTATCTGTCCACTCTCGCCAGCGCCATCCGACAGGCTGGCATGGTACTGCACTCCCAAGGCATACGGCGATACTGGAAGATGAAGGCATCATCCGCAGTTACGTCGTCTTCTGGGCCAGTCCCCATCAAAGACTGGCAGTGCATCAACAGCCACCCCATCAGATAATGATAGGGCAGCTTGATCCGTTCAATGTCTTTTACCGTATCACGGGCAATAACCTTGGACGATAAAGCACAGAGGTCACGATGTATGCTGCACACTATGGTAGGGAGGAGAGCTAGTATGGCCCCTAAGACTAGCTTCACCGTAGGAAGGATAAAGTTACGGCTGATTCTCTCAATAGAGCCAGCCCCTCCCGAAACTACGCAGTTCTGTAGCTATACCATCAGAAATCCTGCCAGAAGAGCCTTCTTGGACAACTGCTGAGTGTTTTGATAAAAATAAGTAAAAGAGTCAGATTGACTCCCAAATCTGTCACCGGTGGTTTTTATCCTCTTGGCGGTCGACACCTGGAACTGTACCTCCTCCTGAGTTCTAGGACTTCGGGGAGAAACCCGGCCTGAGTCGTCGAGCTTAAAAATGTAACTGAGCCAGGCCTTCATATGAGGAAGGTTCCCTTCTGAGCTGTCGTTCTTTTTCTTGAACATCTGCTGGCACGTGCTCTGGTGACACAGCAATTCCCGGTAGACAACAATAAAGCCCGGGAACCTCTGCTCCAACTCCTCGAACTCTTAGTTCGTTCGGGTATACACTTCGAAGACTTCATTTCCCTAGGGCAGCCTAGAGACTTCACGCATCTCGTGGAGAGCGAGTCCCATCTCCCCTTCCAGTGTAAAGAAGGTCCCCGTTCTGCGGTTGTACATTTCAAGAAGAGCCATGACGAGCTTCTTGTTTATGGGCAAACCATAACAGGTGCCCCGAATGGCATGATACAAGCCGATCTCGTGCAGGAGATTCTCGTATGTCTATAAAAACCACATGGTCAAGTTGGTCCACGAAGGGATAGGGTTTATCCAATTCATAAAAGTGTCAGCTTGAGAGAACCGGAAGTTGGGACCCTGCACATTTAAGAAACTAGCCGGGGCCAACCCCTTCACATAGCAGCTGACCGGAGTCCTGCTTACGACCACCAATCCCAAGTTTCTGTTATAGTGAATATCGCCCACAAACATCCCCTGCCGGCTCGGAGTCAAGGAATCCACCATTTTCCTGTCCATTGGCAGCATGTTGGACCACAACAGTGGGAAGGGACGTTCCATCTGAGGAATATGGATCGCCATCCTGTCAGAAAAAAATTCCAACTTTCAGATTTATCCAAAACATTGGGGTTCTTCACAGTCAGGGCATCCCCAAAGAGGAACGCAGGTTTTAGGTGTTGGTCCCCCAATTTTTTTGAGTTCATTATGCCCGAAAGAAAGTAGAAGGACTGGTTATTGATATCTCTCAGCCTCTCCTTAGATTCTTCTTTGGGAAATTGGCTTGACACATAATCAACTATGTGGTCGAACCTCACAGCCACAGTAGATTGGACGCGACCTACCAAGAGTTCTCCCGCAGGATTGACTGGCAACTTCACAGAAAAAAGACAAAAGAAAGAAGTCAGAAGATAGCTAGAGAAAAAATCACTTCATGTTTCTTAGCTTATGCGGCTCTGATTAGGTGGGACTTCATGCGGCCCAATTTATAAGGAGCTTATGCGGCTTGTTTGGTGGGACTTCATGCGGCCCAATTTATAAGGAGTTTATGCGACTCTGTTTGGTGGAACTTCATGCGGCCCAGTTCATAAGAGCTTATATGGCTCTGTTTGGTGGGACTTTATGCGACAAAGTTCATTAGAGCTTATGCGGCTCTGTTTGGTGGGACTTCATGCGGCCCAGTTCATAAGAGCTCATACGGCACTGTTTGGTAGGACTTCATGCGGCCCAGTTCATAAGAGCTCACGCGGCTCTGTTTGGTGGGGCCCAGTTCATAAAAGCTTATGTGGCTCTGTTTGGTGGGTCTTCATGCGGCCCGATTCATAAAGTGCCTATGTGGCAACATGAAGACTCTCATGCGGCTCGGACATGAGGCATACCCCATGCGGCTCGGACATGAGACGTTCATACGGCCCATACAGCACAACATATGCGAATTCATTACACCGAACTTAAATAGTTCAATAAAGACGAAGAATATGCCAAAGAGAAAGGCTTGTGCATAAAACATACGACATAGCCATTATGGTTAGGCTTTGAAGCCATGCAGTTTTCTTCCAACATTCTTACCGTCAATGGCAGGATGAACGTCGGGGTGAACTGGAATCGCTGACGAGGAGGCAACTCCTTTGCCCTTCGTCGCAGAACTAGAGGAAGCCTTGGGAGCCATTGATGATCGAAGGAGAAGAAGAGACGGCGACTAGGACACAAAAGTTTGAAGAAAGAAGAGAGTAAAGAACTTTTCTCTTTAAAAATTACTCATATTTATAGGCTAGCAAGGGCATGTGAACCGATAGACGCTTCGGGTTTAGTGCTGCCTAGAAGATAAAGTCGACCCTTGGAATTCTATCCCCTTTCATGCCAAAAAGAATGCTCAGAATCATCAAGGAAAAGCAAAATATTTAATGCCGACTCATGGGATCCTATCCAAAAGACGGCTTTAAATCAAAAACAAATCAAGAGCAATTAATGAGATGCCTACGTGGCACAAAGACCAGCATGCGGCCAGAGAAGTCTATGCAGCCAGAGAAGCCTATGCGGCCAGAGAAGCCTATGCGGCCAAAGAAGCCTATGCGGCCAGAGAAGCTTATGCGGACATACCTATGCTTCTTATTCAAAGTATTTCAATTTTACAATTGAAAACTTTGAAGGGGGTCTTGTAGAAGCATGGAAAAGAATAATAAATTCTTATGCAGCCCAGAAACTCCATGCGGCTCAGAACTGGGGGGTCTCATGCGGCTCAAAAATCCCTCAGAGCTTCATGCGGCTTATAAAGCTTTATGAGGCTCAGAAGGAGCCACGTGGCCTTATGCGGTTCGAAATAGGCCCATACAGCTGGCCATAATTACTCCGTGCAGCTGGCCATTAATCCTCTGACACAAAGTGACATCTCTGACATAAATGTTGGATCTGACATAAAGAAGAGACGCGATATACTCATAAAAAGATGAAAAAATCTTCATGATATTAGACACAGTTCACAAAGTCCAATGAAAGTTCTCTATGCGGATCATCCGTGTGGCCTTCATGCGGCTCGGACATTAGGCCACCCTCATGCGGCTCGGTTATGAGGCCACCATCATGCGGCTCGGTTATGAGGCCACCCTCATACGGATTGGTTATGAGGCCACCCTCATGCGGATCGATTGTGAGGCCACCCTCATGCGGCTCGATTGTGAGGCCACCCTCATTGGATCGGTTATGAGGCCACCCTCTTGCGGCTCGGTTATGAGGCCACCCTCATGCTGCTCGGTTGTGAGGCCACCCTCATACGGCTCAGTTGTGAGGCCACCCTCATGCGGCTCGGTTGTGAGGCCACCCTCATGCGGCTCGATTGTGGGGCCTCCCTCATGCGGCTCGGTTATGAGGCCACCCTCATGCGGCTCAGACAGGGGGACAGTCCTTAATGTGGCTCGCAACCTAGTAGCAGTTGGGACACGTGGCAGAAGTTGACTAAGTCTTAACAACTCAGATTTATTCCAACCAACAGATCATAGCAGTTCAGATTTATTTCAACCAACATAACAGTCCAGATTTATTGCAACAAACAGATAAAGATTAATCTTAACCAATCCCCAACCGCCCACTTCTCAAAGCACAGTTACAAGAATGTGGCCACGTGGCTGTACACACCACTCATCACAAATTCCTATAAATAGCATGGGATTATTCCTTTTGCACACACACAGAGACATACAGAGTGACACAGAGACAGATCCGAGCAGAGAGAGAGCATTTCTTCGTCGGAGCCGAGGTTGCGTTTGATCGTCTAAGGTGTAAGGCAGAGTTGATAGCACTTTCCCGAGCCGCTACCGTCACCACCCTAAATCCAAATTAAACAATTGTACTTAGATTGCTTTTCCTAGGTTTTGTTACTAGGCTCTTTTTGTACGAGCGAGTTTGTAATTGTGAATTAAAGTTTAGTCCTCCCATAAAACTGTTCTGTTCTTTGATAATCAATGGCAAACATGCTTCTGTTGCCCGAGCGCAACCTACTCATCTTGTTACCAAAGCGCAACCAGTGGACCCTGTTGCTCAAGCGCAACCTACTCATCCTGCTGCCAAAGCACAACCAATGGCCCCTGTTGCCTGAGCGCAACCTACTTATCTTGTTGCTAAAGCGCAACCAGTGGCCCATTTTTCCCGAGCGCAACCTACGAATTATGTTGCCCAGGCACAGTTTGCACACCATGCTGCTCTGGCGCAACCCAAGAGAATTAGTCTTTTGGCTATTCCCTCTTTTTCTCCAGTTCTGAACTTGGAGAAGCAATGTTCTAGTGCTAGCACTAGACAGGACAAAGGAAAGGGTCCATTGACACTTTCTCAACTTACGCTACCTGTGCTTAAAGTGGTCCCACAACAAAACAGAGGGAAAAGCTTCTTAGCTAACCCTCTACAAAATAAAGGAAAGCACCCTTTGGTCTTTTCTAAAACTTTCCTAGTCCATGACTCAGAGGAAGATATATCAGATTCTATTCCTTTAAATAGAGGTCTTCGGATCTCTGATATCGAAAAGAATACTGATCAAAGAGGCATCTTGCCTACCCCTATGGGGTCTAGTCAAGATCTTCTAAACTTATAAATTTCAAGATCTAAGCAAGGAAAATTAATGGTGTCACAAATAGAGACACCTGGAGAAGAATTTTCTGATTTATGCGCTTATCTCAATAGGCGTCAACCAGTATCAACTTTGGTGAAACGAAAGAACCCTATGCCTAAGTCCAATCTTTACCAGTAGCCAAAGTTTGAAAATAAAGACCCAACCACTTATGCTAATGAGTTGAGTACATCTTTGTACACTCAGGGAACTAAACATTTGAAGAATATGAGGCATGTCCCTAGCATCATTAAGGAATATGTTCCTCCGACTTCTTCTCGTCATGTAGTGGTAACTGATTTCCGGGAACGTCTTACACAAAGACGGAAGATCGCGAGGATGTCTCTTTCACCTCTAAATCACTCTTCAGACCACCATTGCCTTCACAAAGTCATCATCAAGTGTTGTTGCCAATCAGTTAGACGATCTGTCTTCGATCCTCTGAATTATGCTTCCACTCCTGAACCTGTAATAGAATATGATGACAAGCTATTATATGCTTCTGTTAATATGACTTCTCAAGGCACTGGGGTAGAAAACGTCCAAGACGTAATGCGTCCCGTAATCCCAGTCAGCAATACCTAGATCGGATTCATGCATCCAGTAAAGGGGTCTTTCAATACACCAGATCAATAAGTCAAAACTTGAACCAAAGTGTCTTTAATCAAGAAGATCTCCCCATCGCTCATATGGGAGAGGACTCTTTATCAGAGTTTGATGCAGATAGTAAAAGTTCTGAACAAACTATCTCGTCAATAGCAGCAAGAGAAGTGACGGCATATACTATTACAGAAGATCAAGATGCTTCTACTTCAACCAGTCAGGAGCAATGAATTATTGCACTAGAGGACAAACTGAAGATCATGGCTGAGATGGTCGCAAGTATGCATACTATAATTGTGGCTCAATATACATTTGTGGCTCAACATACAGTACCACCGGTTATAAACCCTGCTACAAATCCTGAGCTTATAGCATCTTCTGTACCTATTAGTCTGTGGGTACTACCTCCTCAGGTTACTTCTATACCAGTTCAAGCTGATCCCAGTCAATTTGGAGCCAGGGTGGTAATTACCACGTTGTTTCTCCTTCCAACAATTCTAACCAACCGATCAATTTCTAAACATCAGGGGATGCTAATGAGGCCGTAAAACTCTTACGCACTCAATTTGAGGCCTTCAAACAGAAGGATGGCCTACAAAGACTGGACATAAAGCAGCCATATCCTATAGAGTGGAAGGAGGTTAAATTCCCTCATAAATACAAACTTTTGACCATTATGTTGTTTGATGGTAGCACTTCTCCAAGTCAGTACATTACTCACTTTGAAGTGATGACTGACCAATTACAGCCAAATGATGCTCTTATTACCAGAGTGTTCATCGGTTGTTTAGCCGACGCAGCATACGACTGGTATCTTAGCTTGCCCGATGGCTGCATAACTTCTTTTGCTGGTTTCAAACAAATGTTCTTGGAACGGTTTTATGAGGGAGTCAACGACATGACAATGTCTGCCTTCATTAAGATTAAACAAAGGCACAATGAATCCACGGAGAGTTTCATTGAAAGATTTTGCCGAGAGATACTTAAAATTACTTTAGGAACTCCATCTGCTGTAACAGTAGACACCTGCAAATCAAACTTGTTGCCTATTATCAGTATGTGGACGAAATCTACACAATTTCAAGATTGGCCTTCTTTTATTGTGAATGCCAAGGCGGCAGAAGTCAGTACCGAAAAGTTCAAATAGTTAGGAGTTCAGATTACTCATCCTAACCAAGATAAATATTCTACACCCGGGGATAATTGCCAGAATAACCGCAAGGGTAAAAAAATACTGGCCATCAATCTCAATGGTAAGGAGTCTTTGGCTGTCAATGTTACTCAGACAGCACCCACTCTATTAGCACCACTGCCAAAAATAACTCGTCCAAAAGAAGAGTATTCTTTCGACGAAGATGATACTTTGAGCATCTTCGATTGCTTGATCAAAAGCAATAAGCTTCAACTGCTTGAGGTAAAACGGCGAGAAGAAGTGGATAAAACTGATCACCCTGAATATTGTGTTTATCACAGATTTATAGGGCATGCGACCAGAGCATGCTATGTGCTCAAGGGCAAAATCCAGGAGTTAGTCAACTCTGGAGCAATTACTCTACAGCAGGATGAGAAGACTGTGACTGCTAATATGGCTTCTCTACAATTTGGTGACTTTCTACCACAACTTGTGCAAGATGGTATTGTCTCCATTCCAAGGACTACTCTCGAGATCATGAATCTTCCACCTCCCCAAAATGAGGGTCTTGTTCTACTATCAACTGACAGAGGAGAGATCATGTGGATTCATCCAGATCTGGCAGTAGATTTTGAAGCACCTTCCTCTTCTAAGCAAAAGAAGCACTCCAAAACTAAATCTAAGAGTTGCAACATGGTATCCTTCGAACCAGTAGCGGAAGAAGAAATTCTAATTGGTACTAGATCAGGAAAACCTTATCTTCGGGAATATCCTAAAACTCAGGAAAATTCTGCCCCATCTCTTGATGCTCCTCCTACATTATCTTCTCCTGCAGAGAATATACCATCTACATCCCTGCCGGTGGTTGAACCAACTCCTCCCAAGCCGATATCAGCAGATAAAAGAAAATAACATGTCCGTTTTGACAAAGCACTGAAGAAGTCCTCGTACCTTGGACTTGAAAAGACATATGACTTTGACATATTGGCTCAATTAGCCAATACTCCAGCAAGATTGTCAATCTTCGAACTCTTACGTCTCTCAAAAAAACTCGAGAGACGTTAAGTGAAGCCTTGATGCAGGCTGATGCTTGTCTTACTCTCCTCAATAAAGCCAAAAAAGGAACCAGTCAGTTGTGCACATTGTCATAGTATATTTGAGTTAATGCCCAATATTACCTTTACACAAGATGACAGGTTGTTAGAAGACAATCGTCATGATCGTCCTCTCTAATTCAAGGGGTATGTGGACACCATGAAGGTTGATCGTATTCTGATTGATCTTGGGTCTGCTTTTAGTATCATATCGAAGTCTTTGCTAGATGCTTTGAACATCTTGGTGCATAACCTGACTACAACTATCACTACCATCTTGGGGTTCAATCAAGGAAGAAGTGAACCTTTGGAAAAGATACGCCTAAAACTTCAAATGGGCAATCTTCATACAAAGGTGACTTTCTATGTAATTGACAATCATGGCTCATACAATGCTTTGTTAGGAAGGCCATTCCTCCACGAACACAATATTGTACCTTCTACTCTCCACCAATATTTCAAATATGTGGATGGTAATGGAGAAGTACAAAAAGAGGTTACAGATCTGAATCCTTTCAAAGGAGTTGAAGCGTACTGCAACCATTCTTGCATGTACAAGAAGGAATTCATGAAGGTGGTACTGGCAATGGACACAGATGAAGAACAAAAAAGTGTGCCAAATGATACTCTGGTAATCCCGGTCAAAGGACGTACTTCCTGTCCTCAGTCTTCCAAACCACTGACCATCTATCTTCCTTCCCATGAGAAGCAGCTTCCTGGTGATAGTCAGGAATAAAGGGAGCTCACCTCTTCTGAGCCGCTTGTAATCGACCTTCATCGTAAGAAGCCCCCTCATCCTTCTCGTTCTTCTTCTCTCTCTCTTGTCATCAATCTGACTAAGCCTGCTAAGGCTAAAGTTCCTGTTGTAAATGATGGAGTAAAAAATCAATGAAGCATCTCCTTTACAGTATACTGATGTCTTTTATTATAATCAATATTATTTGGATATGCTAGATAGCTTTAAACCACTTATAATAGAGGTCGTATCATCTCTACGAAATGTAGTATCCTTAGATTCAATACAAGAGTCGTACTTCTTAGTACTGTCTCAAAAGAAAGATGAAAGGCCTATATTCTTCAATAAAAGAGAAGAACAAAAAGTCATGCTCTATAATGATAATAGAGATGATACAGAAAGGCTATAATTACGTCGTTATAGTCCACAATCTAAAGCGATCATCCGTAAAATGGGCTATAATTTCAGAACAGGCCTCAACAACGGTAAAGGAAGAAGAACTCCCCTTCGTTTCTCTGTTGTAACGCCCCAGTCACAAAATACGTAGGACAAGGAACGTAGACATGCCAGTTGTATTCATACGAAGTACACTCCAATATATGGAAACCTCATATGAATAAATAAGCTGTAAAATGCAGTAGAACCATAACTAATCTCATCCACACAAAATAACAAAATAAATGAATAAAAGATATCATAAAATGATAATTAATTGTCTTGATACAATATGTTGGGCGGAGACAAATCCACTACCAACAAAATAAGGAAAAATTCATGGAAAATGAAATGAGTGGCGAGCGAAGCGAAGACGATCCAAGTACAATCATCCTCGAAGAAAATAGCGATGATCACGGCTAGATCTAGAACACCTGCGAAAGAAAATCGTATACACCTGGAGAGATAACCAGGTCCTCAGAGGGACGTAACATGACACACAATATTATGCCATATAAACTGAATAAATATTGCTCAAATAAACAAGTTAATCGAATTATAACATGGTCCAATACGCACATACTGAACGAGCGTACCATCCTCCCAACCAAACAAGGACAGTAGATGGTAAACTAATTCACGGTGACGTATCTTTCCATGCTAAGAATTCAATATGGTATCCGGACCCCAACAAGGTTCAATACCTTCTCATCGAAGTAGTAAGTCACACCTACAACCAAACAAGGACAAGATGTGACGAACTAATCTGCGATAAATTATTGTTCCAAGCCACGGTCAGATATAAGTACTCAAACCAAAAGTACTCGTACCTAACGGATAAAGGTAGTCTAACCAGTCTAAGTGAATGCAGTTTTAAGAACAGTTCATGGTCGCATGACTACCGGGTCAATACCAATGCAGTACCTCAGTAGCGAGTCATAACACCATATACTATTCCTCAGTACCGAGCGAGTCTATAGCTTGTCGTCTACCTATCGTTCCTCAGTAGCGAGCGAGTCTACGATAGATAGGGTAGTAGTCAACTTCCAATCATGTTCTTCCTGTCCAATGCCAACTCACAACTACTAAGTCTTCTAGCATGCAATTCTATTAGCAGTTATTTCCTAACACACGGCTTATACGTACTGGTGGCCAGCCAATCACGCATGTCCGATTCCTATATGTGACACACAACAACGTGGTATAAACGTGTCAAAGCCTATGAATGCAACACACAAAGGATGGTCCCTTAACTCTAAGTTTAATGTGTAAGAAAATAATACATAGCAAGAAATTGAACAGTAAATTCTAACGGGTTATGCCATGTATCACAATTTATTTTGCATAAAAAAATAATGAACATGCATGAAATATGAGCTAAAATAATTAAACAGCAAATGGCAAGGTGTCTTGCCTGAGGTCCTTGCTGGTGAAACCGGCAATCCCGTTGGGTACAGAATAGTCACAGGGCTACACAAGATGAACTCAAACGATGTGACAAACATCTAAAATAAAAACCAAAAATAAAATATTCTGGAAAAATTTTGGCAAAAATATATGGTGTGTTTATTTCCGTCAGCATTCCGAAACTTTAAACGGTCCGTGATTCTGATTTCTGGTTCTCCCAAAATCTCAAAAACACTAAAACGTGTCAGATTTCAGACAACTGACACTCCACAAATTTTCCAGAAAATTAAGTTCCGAATTTATGAAAATAAAATTTATATTCAAAAAATATACCTCAATACAATTCCAAGAAAAAAAATGGAGGTCAAACGGAGTCCGATGTTGGGAGTTATGGTCATTCGAAGTTGATACAACCTTTGAAAATTGAGGCTGAATTTATGACCAAAAAAAGAGAGAAATTTTGACAAGGATGGTTTGAAAGATGATTTTATTCATAGATTCGATAGATATATATAATGGCCACAATTAGAAAATTTTGATAGGATTAGAACTAAATCAATAAGGATGATTATGATTACCAACTAATTTGGATAGGAATAGGATTTGTTTAAATAAGAAACGATCTAATTAATGCTAGATATGATTCCAATAGGATAAGAATTTCTAATGGATAAATCTTTCCATAAATTTAAATCAAATAAATTATTTAAAAACAAATCAATTTGATTGCAATCCTTTAAATGATCACCATAATAACTTTAAGTATTATTCTATATTATCAAATAATTCAAATCATATGAATCCAAATCCAAATCAAACTCAACATAATATCTTTAAAATAATATCAAATATTTATCAAAATAATTTAAATAAAATAATAAATAAATCATTTAATCAAATAATATTTCAAATCTAGATTAGACTAATCGTAATGCTCCAATTAGTCATCGTAAGTATTTTAAACAATATTTAAATTATCAACATAATTTAAAGTATAGTTGATAACCATCAAGATAATTAAAATAAATTCAAATATAATCAAATAATTGATTAACATATCAAAATAATACTCGATGTCATCAAATATTATAAAACTTACTTTTATAAATCCAAATATTTATTTAAAAATAAATAGACAAAAAACCTTCTTCGCTCAATTTCAAATAAAAAATTCGAGAACATTTTTTTATAAACATTATTTCAAACCATTAATTTAAAACTAGTTTTTGGTAACAAAAGTAATCACAAAATATCTTTTATAAAATTTCTACAAAAATTACTTTTAAACACGAAATTAAAATATATAGATATAATTTAAAAAATAATAATTTCGGGAAGATGAGTTACAAATCTACCAACCTTTGAAAATTTTCGTACTCGAAATTTAAGGACTAGTAGGATAGACGGACTTGGTTGATCGGTAAAAGGATAGTAAGAATTTGTGATAAGAGAAAAGAGATGGAAGGGAAAAGAGAATTTCTTTAATGAGAACATTAATCAATTTGGATGAAAAATAGAAGAAGTGAATGGATATGGCTTGATGTGCACGGACACGATGCACGCACATTTGTGGAATTTGGAGAATAGAAATATATGGAGGAGTATCTGCCTATTTATAGGATATGGGAATTTCCAGTTGTATAAAGATTAGAATAGTTTAAACCCAAAAATAGATAATTCATAATTTAATTTAAGATCAATTAAATCCAAATCCAAATCCAAATCCAATTTTAAATCTAATTAAATTTTTAGTTTAAAATCAAATAGGATAAATCAAATTTCAAATATTTAACTATTTAAATAAATCCATAAATTCAAATCAAGATTCAAATCGCCACAATAATTTCAAAATATATTTTTCCAAAATACTAATAATAATAATTTCAAAAATTACATTATTAATTAAAATAAAATAATAAATAATTACTAAATATATATGTATGTACAAGTAATATTTACATAATTATACTTTTCTAATATACCATTTTATAGGAAAAATTATTTATTATTATAACTGTATAAATGAAAGGCTTTTCATAATTAAAATCATAAACTTGAAAATGATAGCTAGAAATAATTATTATCTATATTATTTTAAAACTATAAAAATAGAAAGAAAATGTTTTTCAAAAATATGTACGCTTGTACATATTCGCACTCGTCGAGCAATTACGAAAAATAAAATTTCGTGCGCGACGTACAATACGACTACGCGACGTACAATACAAAATTTTAAATCAGTACCAAAAATAAATATAAAAAAATAGTAGAAATTTAGGGGCTTTACATCCTACCTAACTTAAAAGAATTTTGTCCTTGAAATTAAGAATTAGTAGGGGGTGAGAAGACACAAGGGGGTATCGGTGGGGAACAATCAGTTATAAGGCTCAACAAAATCATGTCGTAAGAAGTTGCGATCTAGATCATAGAAAAATAATACGAGTATGGTCGTGGGTAGTGAATGAGGGTCATAGTTGGGCCGAGAAGAAGGACGAGTATTTTAGGACGAAGGTATAGCAACTTTGAGTGGTAATGGTCCTAATCGATAGGAAGGCTAGAGGAAGTTTTAGTATAACGCCTTCGTCCTTCTAAAATAGGTGAAGGCGAAAGCAATATAGAGTTCGAAGGAGACGTTATCGAATACTAATACGTGGTTCAAAGGCGACCGAATAATTTCAAAGGAATTGTCAAGGCAGTCGTGGATGAGACTCTATAGGACAAGTTTAGCAATATCCCATCCACGTAGAACGAAAGAAAAGCGAACCAAAGTGCACTTGATTGATCAGACCATTATACACCGGTTCTGATTAGACAATACGTTAGTGGAAGCGCTACCAATAACATATGTCGTGAACAAGCACGATAAATCAATGAACTTGTAAATCTAGGCAATATTAGTCAATATAGTGAAATTATAGGCACGAGAGTCTAAGATTTAAAGAAGGTAGAATGATTCTAAGTCATACAGTCGTACTATAGTTTTCTTGTTCAAGTCCTTGGTTGGCTAGACGGGTTAGGTCCTCTAGATTCTAGGATCTAAATAAGCTTGCTAATATAGGTCACTAGGTCAAAGGGGTTGCTAGTTCATAAGGTATTCTACCCAACTTAAAGAATTAAACTAATGGTGTTTTGGAACAACTAACTAGTAGGGTCAATCTCTAACAAGCACGAAGGGAAGATAGGAATAGGGATGGAAGGAAGCAAGCAAGATACAATTGATGAGTCAAATGGTAGATAAAATCAAAAAAAGAGGTCAAGTATGTGGATGAGATCCTAGACTTCTAATCCTATACGCAGGCTTGCTTGGTACGGTAAAGTAACCAAACAATTTATCTCGACCTGCATGGGCCACCACAAAAACATGTAACGCCCCAGTCCCAAAATACGTAGGACTAGGAACGTAGACATGCCAGTTGTATTCATACAAAGTACACTCCAATATATGGAAATCTCATATGAATACATAAGCTGTAAAATGCAGTAGAACCATAACTAATCTCATCCACACAAAATAAATGAATAAAAGATATCATAAAATGATAATGAATTGTCTTGATACAATATGTTGGGCGGAGACAAATCCACAACCAACAAAATAAGAAAAAATACATGGAAAATGAAATGAGTGGCGAGCGAAGCGAAGACGATCCAAGTGCAATCATCCGCGAAGAAAATAGTGATGATCACGGCTAGAGCTAGAACATCTGCAAAAGAAAATAGCACACACCTGGAGAGATAACCAGGTCCTCAGAGGGACGTAACAAGACACATAATATTATTCCATATAAACTGAATAAATATTGCTCAAATAAACAAGTTAATCGAATTATAACATGGTCCAATACACACCTACTGAACGAGCGTACCATCCCCCCAACCAAACAAGGACAGGAGATGGTAAACTAATTCACGGTGACGTATCTTTCCATGCTAAGAATTCAATATGGTATCCGGACCCCAACAAGGTTCAATACCTTCTTATCAAAGTAGTAAGTCACACCTACAACCAAATAAGGACAAGATGTGACGAACTAATCCGCGATAAATTATTGTTCCAAGCCACGGTCAGATACAAGTATTCAAACCAAAAGTACTCGTACCCAACGGATAAAGGTAGCCTAACCAGTCTAAGTGAATGCAGTTTTAAGAACAGTTCATGGTCGCATGACTACCGGGTCAATACCAATGCAGTACCTCAGTAGCGAGTCACAACACCATATACTATTCCTCAGTACCGAGCGAGTCTATAGCATATAGTCTACCTATCGTTCCTCAGTAGCGAGCGAGTCTACGATAGATAGGGTGGTAGTCAACTTCCAATCATGTTCTTCCCGCCCAATGCCAACTCACAACTGGTAAGTCTTCTAGCATGCAATTCTATTAGCAGTTATTTTCTAACGTACGACTTATACGTACTGGTGGCCAGCCAATCACGCATGTCCGAGTCCTATATGTGACACACAACAACGTGGTATAAACGTGTCAAGGCCTATGAATGCAACACACAAAGGGTGGTCC
Organism: Iris pallida; assembly: GCA_029216955.1. NCBI lineage: Eukaryota > Viridiplantae > Streptophyta > Magnoliopsida > Asparagales > Iridaceae > Iris > Iris pallida. Next base: position 165,828 of record JANAVB010011521.1, read on the forward strand.
CATAACTCTAAGTTTAATGTGTAAGAAAATAATACATAGCAAGAAACTGAACAGTAAATTCTAACAGGTTATGCCATGAATCATAGTTTATTTTGCATAAAGAAAATAATGAACATGCATGAAATATGAGCTAAAATAATTAAACAGCAAATGGCAAGGTGTTTTGCCTGAGGTCCTTGCTGGTGAAACCGACAATCCCGTTGGGTACAGAATAGTCACAGGGCTACACAAGATGAATTCAGACGATGTGACAAACTTCTAAAATAAAAACCAAATATAAAATATTCTAGAATTTTTTGGGAAAAATATATGGTGTGTATATTTCCGTCAGCATTTTGAAACTTTAAACGGTTCATGATTCTGTTTTCTGGTTCTCCCAGAATCTCAAAAGCACTAAAACGTGTCAGATTTCGGACAACTGACACTCCACAAATTTTCCAGAAAATTAAGTTCGGAATTTATGAAAATAAAATTTATATTCAAAAAATATACCTCAATACAATTCCAACAAAAAAAATTGGAGGTCAAACGGAGTTCGGAGTTGGGAGTTATGGTCATTCGAAGTTGATACAACCTTTGAAAATTGAGGCTAAATTTATGACGAAAAAAAGAGAGAAATTTTGACAAGGATGGTTTGAAAGATGATTTTATTCATAGATTCGATAGATATATATAATGGCTACAATTAGAAAATTATGATAGGATTAGAACTAAATCAATAAGGATGATTATGATTACCAACTAATTTGGATAGGAATAGGATTGGTTTAAATAAGAAACGATCTAATTAATGCTAGATATGATTCCAATAGGATAAGAATTTCTAATGGATAAATCTTTCCATAAATTTAAATCAAATAAATTATTTAAAAATAAATCAATTTGATTGCAATCCTTTAAATGATCACCATAATAACTTTAAGTATTATTCTATATTATCAAATAATTCTAATCATATGAATCCAAATCCAAATCAAACTCAACATAATATATTTAAAATAATATCTAATATTTATCAAATTAATTTAAATCCAATAATAAATAAATCATTTAATCAAATAATATTTCAAATCTAGATTAGACAAATCGTAATGCTCCAATTAGTCATCCTAAGTATTTTAAACAATATTTAAATTATTAACATAATTTAAAGTCTAGTTGATAACCATTAAGATAATTAAAATAAATTCAAATATAATCAAATAATTCATTAACATTTCAAAATAATACTCGATGTCATCAAATATTATCAACTTACATTTATAAATCCAAATATTTATTTAAAAATAAATAGACAAAAAACCTTCTTCGCTCAATTTCAAATAAAAAATTCGAGAACATTTGTTTAGAAACGTTATTTCAAACAATTAATTTAAAACTGGTTTTTGGTAACAAAAGTAATCGCAAAATATCTTTTACAAAATTTCTACGAAAATTACTTTTAAACACAAAAGATTAAAATATATAGATATAATTTAAAAAATAATAATTTCGGGAAGATGAGTTACAAATCTACCAACCTTTGAAAATTTTCGTACTCGAAATTTAAGGACTACTAGGATAGACGGACTTGGTTGATCGGTAAAAGGATAGTAAGAATTTGTGATAAGAGAAAATAGATGGAAGGGAAAAGAGAATTTCTTTAATGAGAACATTAATCAATTTGGATGAAAAATAGAAGAAGTGAATGGATATGGCTTGATGTGCACGGACACGATGCACGCACGTTTGTGGAATTTGGAGAATAGAAATATATGGAGGAGTACCTGCCTATTTATAGGATGTGGGAATTTCTAGTTGGATAAAGATTAGAATAGTTTAAACCCAAAAATAGATAATTCATAATTTAATTTAAAATCAATTTAATCCAAATCCAAATCCAAATCCAATTTTAAATCTAATTAAATTTTTAGTTTAAAATCAAATTTCAAATATTTAACTATTTAATTAAATCCATAAATTCAAATCAAGATTCAAATCGCCTCAATAATTTCGAAATATATTTTTCCAAAATACTAATAATAATAATTTCAAAAATTACATTATTATTTAAAATAAACTAATAAATAATTACTAAATATATATGTATGTACAAGTAATATTTACATAATTATACTTTTCTAATATACCATTTTATAGAAAAAATTATTTATTATTATAACTGTATAAATGAAAGGCTTTTCATAATTAAAATCATAAACTTGAAAATGATAGCTAGAAATAATTATTACCTATATTACTTTGAAACTATAAAAATAGAAAGAAAATATTTTTCAAAAATATGTACGCTTGTACATATTCGCACTCGTCGAGCAATTACGAAAAATAAAATTTCGTGCGCGACGTACAATACGACTACGCGACATATAATACAAAATTTTAAATCAGTACCAAAATAAATATAAAAAAATAGTAGAAATTTAGGGGCTTTACACTGTTCCAAAAGAAAAATCACAACAATATCACAGTAAAACGAAGCGGGGTTTAGGTTACACTTCACCACTTCCAACTCCAGAACCTTCTGAATCTGAAGAAGAAGAACGTTCTAACTCTTCTGATTCTATCTTATGGGATTCTGATACCATTATTGGTCATGTTCATAGGGTGATATTATCTTCTAACATAGTGTCTGCTGAATTTTCGAAAGTTAATGAAGATGACATTGAAGAAGATCCTGAAGTGGACCCTTTGGCACAAATGATGGACAATCAATGGGAACTTCGTTTTGAACAACGAGAACCACCTACTGAGGATCAACTAGTCCAGGTTGATATTGGATAGAAGGGTGTATCACGACCAATCTTCATTACCAAAAATCTCTCAAAAGATGATAAACATGAATTAATTCACCTTATTCGTGAATATATTGATGTCTTCGCCTGGAGTTATGAAGATATGCCAGGATTAGATCCTCAAGTCGCAACTCATAAACTTAATATCTTACCGAATGCCAAGCCGGGCAAACAACAACAACGGCAATTCAAGCCTGAAATGATGGATGCAATTGATGATGAAGTCAAAAAGGTTATAGCTTGTGGTTTTATCAGAGAAGAACATGATCCTGACTGGCTAGCCAATGTTGTACCAGTTCTGAAGAAAATCGGAAAGGTTCGAGTTTGCATAGACTTTCGGGATCTCAATGACGCTTGCCCTAAAGATTAATTCCCTCTCCCAATTACTGCTGTCATGATCGACAACACATGTGGATTCCAACGAATTTCTTTCTTGGATGGATTTTTTGGATATAATCAAATCCGGATAAATCCTGAAGATGAAAAACATACTTCGTTTCGTACTCTTCGTGGAGTATACTGTTATACGGTCATGTCATTTGGTCTTAAAAATGTAGGTGCAACTTATTAGCAGGCTATGAGTACTATCTTTTGAGATCATCTGCGAAAGACTGTCAAATGCTATGTGGACGATATTGTTGTCAAAAGTCGTCTGAAGAAAGATCACATTCAAGATTTAAGAACTATTTTCAATCTAATGCGCTAGCATCAACTCAAAATGAACCCCACTAAGTCTTTCTTGGGTATCTCTAGTGGCAAATTTCTCGGCTTCGTCATTACCTCTAAGGGTATACACGTTGATCCTGAGAAGATCAAAGTCATTCAAGAGATGTGTCCTCCACGCAACCTAAAAGAGCTACGAAGATTTCAAGGTCGACTTGCATACATTAGGCAGTTCATTTCAAATTTATCTGGACGTTGCAGACCATTTACTCAGTTAATGAAGAAAGGTGTATCTTTCGTTTGGACGGAAGAATGTCAACGAGCATTTGATGACATAAAATGGTATTTAATGAGTCCACCGGTTCTTGTACCACCGATCTCAGGAATACCTTTCTTAATGTATGTCCGGGCAATGGATCATTCATTGGAAGCTTTGCTAGCTCAGAAGAACAAGGAATGTCATGAACAAGCCATCTACTATCTTAGCCGAACGATGATTGGAGCTGAACATCGTTATAGTCCGGTGGAGAAGGAATGTTTAGCCTTAATATTTGCCGTACAGAAGACAAGACATTACATCATAGGCCAAACTATTCATGTTATATCCCGAGTTAACCCTCTTTGGGTCTTGATAAAAAAGCCAAGTACACTCAATTCTAGGCTTGCCACATGGGCCATATTATTAGCACAATATGATATGGTTTATGTTCTCCAAAAGTCTATGAAAGGTTAGACACTTGCTGACTTCTTAGCAGCTCATCCTGTTCCTGAAACATCTAAACTCTATGATGAGATTCCAGACGAAACATTGGAGTCAAATATGATCTCATAAGAGTTTCCTACTTGGCGGTTGTTCTTCGATGGAGCTTCTAGAATTGGACCTAGAGGTACTCTTGTTGCTGGAGTGGAAATTGTTCTCGTTTCACCTAATAGGTTAGCTGTTCAAAGGGCTTACTCTTTAGATAAGTCATGCTCTAACAATGTAGCAGAATACAATGCCTTGCTCATTGGACTCCAATTAGCCAAACAATTGGATATAGAATATCTCGAAGTATATGGTGACTCTAAGCTGATTGTTAATCAGGTTAGAGGCATATATGAAGTCCGACATCAAGATCTGGTACCATATCATGAAGCAGCAGTCAAAATAGCTTCTTCGTTTATAGGATTCTTCATCGAACATGTACGTCATGCATGCAATACATAAGCTGATGCCTTAGCTAACCTAGCTGTAGTTTTGGCAGTACCAGTCAAAAGGCAACAAATGGTTGTTATCTCTAATAGAGAACTAGTTTGTGTTGAAAACAACCACAACATCGAATTCAGCAATCTAACTGAAGTCAATATCATTAGTGAAGACTAGAGAACACCTTTCATTGATTTTGCAGTACGTAACATATTGCCCGAAGATCCTAAGAAAACTACAAGTATTCGTCGTCGATCGCTTCGATTCTATTATAATCATACTACTAAAACTCTCTATCAAAGAACTTTTGATGGGTTACTCTTGAGGTGTCTTGCTGGTGATGAAGCAAAAGAGATATTGCGCAAAGCTCATGATGGTGTTTGTGGAGCACATCAGCCTGGTCCTAAACTACAGGATCATATTCGACGTATGGGTTACTACTGGCCCTCTATGGTATCAGATGCTATTGACTATACAAGGAAATAATGTGTATGTCAAATTCATACAGATTTCATTCACCAACCTTTGAAATTTCTTCACCCGACTGCTGCATCATGGCCCTTCGAAGCTTGGGGCATGGATATAGCTAGCCCTATTAATCCTCCTTCATCTAAAGGACATCGGTTCATCTTAGCTATAACCGATTATTTCTCCAAATAGGCAGAAGCTATACCTTTGACTGAAGTAAAGACTAGTAGTGTCGTCAATTTCATCAAACATCATGTGATATACAGATTTGGTGTCCCTTGCCGAATCATCCATGGTAATGGGCCACAATTTATCAGCCAAAAGTTTAATAGATTCTGTGATGACAATAGAATCAATAAGGTCGCCTCTGTGGCTTATAATCCTGCGGCTAATGGGTTAGCTGAAGCATTCAACAAGACCATTATCAAACTCCTTAAAAAGTTTATCTCTATTAATAAACGTAATTGGAGTGATAAACTTGGAGAATGTTTATGGGCATATCGCACTACTGTCCGTAACCCCACAGGTTGCACATCTTTTTCTCTAGTATATGGATGTGAAGTTGTCTTACCTCTAGAAATTCAAATTCCATCATTGAGAATTGTCATTGCTAACGAGCTTACTACAGAAAATAATGATCGTCTTCGGCTTCAAGAATTGGAGGCACTCGACGAGAAAATGCTATTGGCTCAACAACACATCAAACTTTATCAAGCCTAGATTTCAAAGCTTTCAATCGCAAAGTCAGAGTACGAACATTTCAGGAAGGCGAGTTAGTTCTTACAGTCAGACGTCCTATGACTATGACACATATGAGCAAAGGCAAGTTCAAAAAAAAATGGGAAGGGCCGTACGTGGTAAATAAAGTTTTCTCAAATGGAGCCTATCAATTAACAGATATGGATGGCAGATTGGCTACGATGCCTATCAATGGAAAATTTCTCAAGAAATATTATGTATAAAAGCAAAATATACTTTATTTTCGAGACATGATGTAAATAAAAAGTTTATTATATTGAAAAATAGAATGTAGTTACATAATATTAAGGACGGGGAGGAGGCCCCGATCCTTTATGATTAAATACATAGTTCGCCAACAGTTCAAACATCTTATTGTCCAAACTCACAAGAAACTTACAAGCAGCCATCCTCAAAGCCTCTTTTTCGGCAGTCTTTCCAGGCTCCACTAGCTTGGAAATCAAGTCCTCTCCTGGTGCAGGAGCAGTTGAGCCTTCACCGCTTTCTTTCTGAGGAGGCATCGGAGACTCAGCAGGAGGCGTCTCGGTCTTTCCTTCAATCTTCGGAGTGAGCAAATCTTTGGAAGACATTCTATACAGAAAGGAAAGAAATTGATGATATCTATAAAGGTTTTATTCTATTTATAGATAGAACAACTAGATAGTCAACCTCGAGAACTGATGCGACCTTTTGAAAGAAGCCCAACTGTTCAGTTCATTTATAACTGGTCGTTCATTTATAACTGATCATTCATTGACCTTTCTTCAAAAATCGACGTGATCGTTCATTTATTTATTCTTTTTCTCGAGAGTTGAAATGATTTTTCATTTATTGTTTCTTCTTCGAAAATTAAAGTGACCATTCACTTTTCATAACGAGAGTTTACATTTTCCATACTTCTGAATTCTGATTATTCACATCAACAACTTATCACATCCACATTTCTCTTGGATTCTGTTTTCCATATCATCACATCAAAATCAAATCATAAGGGAGAGAAAAATCATTCTTTATTCTTTCTTTAAAAACATAGATACATCTTGATGGAAATCTACTACATCTCAGATTTTTATTCTAAATATAACAAATGAAGGTCTATTACATCTTTGGATCTTTTTATTTGTTGGAGCCAGTTCTTTGTCGTCTCGACCTGAAGCAACGAGCCAGACAATAGAATCAACTCTGGTCTTCTCTCTCAGAAAGACGAGAGGGGAACCACAGAGTACAACAGCTCAAAGATAAGCTGTTGTCAATACAACTGGTGGAGAGATAATGGCCCGCCAGGAGAACTAGGAATGAGATCACCCTTCTGATACGATTCCTAATTCTATCTTTCCACCATCAAACTCTCATGTATAAAGGCTCTTCCTACCATCGGAGGAAGACCCTTCTTGAACATGAAGAGTCCTGAGATGTCTGATTTGAGTGTCAGAATCACATGAGCTGTCTGATGTGGGTGTCAGAAGAATGCTCTTTACAACATCCAGGTCACCGATGCCAGTTCTGAAGAAGCTTGCCAACCAGACTTCTGCAAATATGAACAAAGAAGAAAAATTAGGAGAATATATCAAAATAGTGCTCCGATCAACAGGCGCATCTCAACAGTATACACTGATCAACAGGCGCATATCAAAACAGTGCGCCGATCAACAGACGCATCTCAACAGTATGCGCTGATCAACAGGCACATATCAAAATAGTGCGCCGATCAACAGGCGCATCTCAACAGTATGCGCTGATCAACTGGTGCATATCAAAACAGCACACCGATCAATAAACACATCTTAAACAATGCACATCGATCAAACAGGCGCCTATCAGTAGTGGCGCCTCTGATCGAAGCTAAATACTGGACCACAGTACGCGTCTATTCTCAGAAATAGTTAGCACATATCAACAGCGTCTACAATATGCAAATCAGTACCTATCTTCAAAAGTGGCATAAAAGTAAAACGCTCATGTGTGAAAACCATTGGTTCTTTGATTGAGACTTACCAACTTTCGAAGGTGCAACATGCAAACGAATAGCATCAGGACGAAGTAGCGCAAGTGAACGTATGGATAGTGAAACCTTATGAGAAGCCATTTGTTTTGAGAAAGTATGAATGTCTCTTTCGTTTCTGGTTATCTTTTTTAAAGTGTTGAAGAATAAAAACAGGTACATTGTTCTAGGAGCCTATTTTGGGAAAGAACTAAAACCGTGAGATGGTTGCTAAGTGTCTCTCAAATGAAACAGTAAGCATTAAATTCGTCTAAGGAGTATATCTACATACACTACTTGGAATCTCAGCCACACAATAATGATGCCAAAAAATATAAATATTATTTAAAGAGGAGTAGACCCCTACAGGCAAGGACACAGGAAAAGAGAATAAAAGGTTGGCCCGCTTAAACATTATTCCTTTTTCTTGTCTTCATTGGTCTGACGAAGGGCGGCGTCCAATTCTTGCATATTGCGGATCCCCGAACGATGCATCAGATTAAGGAATCCCTCCGAATCGCCGCGCTCTTTAAAGGATGGCCCACCACTTGAGCGATTGAAGACTGTTGGATTTAAACCAAAACAGTCTAAAAAGTTCACTGCCCTCAATGCCGGATCAGCCTCCAATAAATAAGTCGAAGGCATGACGTCGGGTTCCGCTTCAGGAGACTCGATTTCAGTAACAGCATTAGTCTCCATCTCCTTCTTCTTAGATGCCATCGAAATCACAGAAGTAAAGAATAAAGTAAAAAGATCAACCCCTACATATATATCACCAAATTGACTCTTCATATTCCTCATGAGAAACTAAAAATCATCAATGAAACTCGGGGAGACGAAGTGGAGATTGAGTATTTTCGAGAAAGAGATTTAATTGTGTTGACCGAGCGAGACTGGCGCAACTTGACTTAGTCAAAACTTTTATAAATTCAAAGTATTTCAAAACTTTGAAATGTTTTTAAGTTTTGAAAACTTTGAAGGGGGTCTTGTAGGGCCTAAAAATCAAGTTACGCCATGTATTTACTACTCAGCAACCAAGTTGTGCCCCAAAGATCATACTGCACCACTAATATGAAGCTGAGAAATCAAACTGCGCTATTGATCAGGTTGTGCCACACATCAGACTACGCCCAGTCATATTGTGCCAAAGTCTACGTGGCATCTGACATTTAATGGTCATCATTACCTGATAACACTGACAGCTGACATCACAGTAAACTTGAAAAATCTCTTGAATCCCTCGAATTGTGCCGTTCGAGGAAAGTTGGTTGACAGCTGTCCTGCACGTCTTATGAGTTGCGCCTAGGCGCAATCTAAAACAAAATCCTTAGTTGCCCCTAGGCGCAATCTAAACAACTGCTTCTCAAAAGCTGTCACATGTCTAAGTGCAGTCTAAATCAGGCGCAGATTAACTTGTTGACCGAAGCTCGTGTAACCTGATAAAGTTGAGACAATTTTTATTTCCAAAACAGAATAACGTGGCACACATGCCACTAATCTCTCAAGACGTGCCTACTATTCTGTACAGGACCACGCGTATCTCAATCACATGATGCCATGTATCTAAATACAGTTAGTACACGACTGATAACTGAATAAAAGTTGGCACAATATGAGGTTTGCGTAGCCCAATATGGCACAACCCGGCCTCGCGTACATCAGAATAACTGCTAAAATAGTTATTTTCAGAACTCTATAAATAGAGTTTCCAAATATTGTTAAGGGATCAATCACACAGACAGAGAGATCAAGCACTTTTGTAAAATTGTTGCTGCATTCTCCAGAGGCTCTAGTTTTCAAGTTCACATAGTCCAAAGGATAAAGTGATCATCTTCCGATCAGATTCCTACAGTTGTACTTCCCCAGAATTTAAATTCTACTCTTGTACTCTTTTTCAAAAGTTTGTAATAGAATAACTTTTTGTTTTTGCAAACACAAACGCAAGGGTAAGAGAGCGTTATTTGAAGACAACACGAGTATTGGTTTTACCAAGACGGCTATGGAATCCAAAAAGGGATCAACCTCCGGGATAGTAACGGCCCGTGACGCCGTTTCACTCCTTTGAGTTTGTCGGAAAGATCTTCTGGGAGGAGGCGAGCCGGAACCCACATCCTTGACCTTCTTTACACCTCTGACAGCAAGTTTCTTCTTCCTTTTAAAGTCGACTGTTGAGCCAGTTCAGTCAAAGCTTTTCAATTTTGAGGAAGGTCAGGAAGAGAAGTGTCCTCTTCAATATCTTCCCTTTGCAGTGCTGTAGCAGTCAGATCTTCAAGAGCTGCCCTCCGTGGTAATGCTGCGGCCGGCTCTGCTACAGGCATGGCACCGCCCCTTCTATGGCCCCTCATTGCTCGGGCTCGTTATATATCGGCAAGAGTAGGGGCAAGCCTAGTCCCCGATAATAAACTCTGCTCACGGTCATACCGAGGATTAAGGGTATCGATATGAGTATAAAACTTTGCAGCAACAAAGAGCAGGTGAGTTTCAGGTTTATCTTCTGGCAAAGTAAATATTGTCCCTGTACATCCGACGTTGTAATAGCCCCATGCACGTGCCCCGTCAATCAGACTTCCTAACGACTGAAGATGAGGGCTAGGGTTGTCCAGAAGAAGCTGGCTATACCCAAACTACCGTGTAAAATGACTTGGCAGATAAGGTTCCAGGAAAGTGTGGTTCCTATCCATGAGCACCAGATGAGAAGGCCTGATAGACTGGAGCCAACGGAATGCTCTAGGAGTCAAGCTCATAGTGAGTGCTCCCTCATCTACTAAAGAATCGCCTGCATGACCACTGCTAGATGGAGGGGCACTCTGAAGAACTCATAATTATGTAGGAACCTCAAAGCCCTCCTACAAGCAGGCACCCCGATGATGGCCTAATCTGTGTCATTGAACCTTCGAAGATAGCTATCTCCTGCCAAAGAGTCTGCCATCAGCCCAGCATTCATTTATCTGGGACAGTGCAGCACCAGCCATCCTATTAAGTAATGAAAGGGAAGTTCAGTCCTGGCAAATTCCTTTCTACCATCAGGCGTCACCGTACTTGCAGTAAAGCCCCACAAACCTCGTTGGATGGCGCAAACCATTGTAGGAAGAAAGGCGAGCCGGTATCCGAACACCAGTCTTACAGCCGGAAGAATTATACCCCGGCTCGTCCTATCGATAGAACCTGAACTACCAGGGACTACACAGTCGTGGAGCCACATCCTCAGAAAGGCGGCCAGCACAGCCTTCTCCGACAACTTGAACTCAGCTTGTCGGAAGAAGTGATAAATCAGGGATTGTCCCTCGGGATCATCGCTGTCGTCGGTGTCTACTGCCCTGTAATCTGTCATCAGTTGCTCTATCTCAGATTTTGTTGAGGGCTTACGCGTTAAGGAGAAGACCGAGCCGTCTTCTTCTTCTTTCTTAATGAAGACATAGTTAGTCCAAGACCTCGTATGGGAAATGGCCTCCTCGGTCTTTTCCTTCTTTGTGATCCTGTGACAGATGAAGAAGTGACAGAGTAACTCTTTGTACACTCCCACCATCTCGGGGTTTTCTTTCTCCACGTCTACAAGCTCTTCATCACAAGGAACATATTCCTCGTACGGCTCCGTTCCCAAGGGCAGCTTTGATATGGCCTGCATCTCATGTAGACCCAAACCCATCTCTTCACCCAAAGTAAAAAAAGTACAGGTGTAATGATTATACAACTCCAATAACGCGATAAACATAGGCCAATTCATTTTTATCCCATGTTGGGTGGCTCCAACGGCATAAAGCAGGCCGACAGATTTTAGGGTGTCTTCATAGGTCGAAAGCACCCATTAAGTAAGGTCACTCCAGAATGGAATGGAGCACCTCCAAACTTCTATCCGCAGCTTCCCTTTCGGATACGACTCCTTTTTTAACATCATTAGATTGGAAAGGGTCCCGGCAGCATAAGAATGAAGATCAGTTAGAACGTTATTTTTTATGGCCCTAGGATGCAGCCCCTTCGTAGAATAGGATGTAGAGCCCTTGACACACTTGAAGGTGTCTTTCTTCCGGTCACTAGAGTTAAATTGGATCTTGCCAAAGATGACTCCATGAAGTTCAGGGGTCAGATCCTATTTCATTTGTCTTCGGACAGCTAAATCAGTAAACGCCGAGAGGGTATTGGCGTTCCATAGTCGGCAACTGTCACAACCCGCACCCTAGAGTAAGGGCACGAAAAGTAGGTACGTCTAGCCTACGTCGCAGTGTCGACGGTAGAACACTACTAGGTCAGTTATCTAATAATATAAGGTACATGTATTGTAT
>JANAVB010011522.1:0-98231 GCA_029216955.1 Iris pallida
TGTCATTGACTTTTTAGTCAAACATTGTGAACTCTAGATTTTGAAAGTGCACCTTAGTAGATTTCAGCACCACGAGTGTGCTGGAATCGACCGTGCCACAAAATCACGCTTTGGTCCAAGATATTGCCGTTATGGCTAATCGTGACCAAAACGGAGATCAATCGATCAATTCTGAGTTCAACAGAAAAACTAAAATAAATGAACATAATAATTTCTGGGAAAATTATATGTCGTAGAGATCTGTGTTAGCTTTCCGAAACTTCAAACGGTTCATGATTTCGATTTCTGGTTCTCCCGAAATCTCGAAAACACCGAAACGTGTCAAGTTTGGACAACCGACACTCTACGAATTTTCCAGAAATTTAGGTTCAGAAATTATGAAAATAAATTACATATTCAGAAATCTTACCTCGATACGAATCCAATATTCAGAAATCTTACCTCGATACGAATCCAATATTATTTCTATAGGTTTTAATTATATAAAAATTTCCAAAAATTCTAAAAAATCTAGAAAAATTCTAAAATATTCTAGAAAATATTTTAGTCATTTAAAGCCCAAATAAAAGTATTTGGTCCCGAAATATCCCTGTATGACCTTACAGTAAATCCTGAAAGTCTTTAAAAATAAAAAAACCTTAAATATTAAATACCTACAAATATCCAAAAAATTGTAGAAAAATATAAAATAGCTAATATACATATATAAGCTATCTAGAGATCATATGACCTTAATATGGTCATAGCCCACCTATAAGATTTTGCTTGACTCACAATGACCATAAAATTAATCATAAACAAATAAAATTAAAAAAAATAAAAATTTGGGAAGTGGGCTTACAATTTCTTAGTCATGGTGGTTGAAATCTTCGGGCTAGGAACATTCGTCTTCTTTCCTCTCCCATCGGCGGGGATTTTCTGAGCAGAGTTGCAGGAGACGACGGGAAGTGCCTCATCTTCTGAACATGGTTGTTGTAGTCTTTGGTAGACAGACTGCCGTCTTCTCGTATCGTCGCATTATTACAACAGCAGTTGACGATGACTTGGGTGCAGTGACGTCCGTGGGAGGACTCTTTGTACCCCGATGCACCTTCTTTTTCCTTGCGTTTGTGGAGGATGGCTTCACGTAAGTCAGATGGGTCTGGATCGACCATGTTTGCTTCCTAGATTTTGGGAGACTTTTGGGAACCTCTCTGTTCGTTTGCCGTCGGGGGCTGGACTCGAGTGGTTCTGTACAACTTTCCATCAGAGGCCCGCATAACAGTATACGGGACGCTCGGATGGTCAGAGGTCGGATCAGCGGATCGAGCTTGCCAAGCTCCTGCTGCCCTAGACTTCTTCGCTCTAGTACGTGAGGGCACATAGTAGGAAGAGTCTAAGTGGTGCTGGAGAGAGTCAGACATGTCTTCTTGGGAGTACAAGAGATCAGGACCATAGGAGAGGCGGTCGAAGACAGAGCCGCGTAGAATAGGCGTCATGCGGCTGGAATCAATAATCTTCATGCGGCTGACAGTTGTGACCGTATAGGCTTTCTTTATGTGGCTGGGAGTCTTGGCCGCATGAGTTTTCTTCATGCGACTGGATGATCTGGCCGCATAGACCTCCTTCATGCAGCTGGCAGTTTCAGCCGCATGAGCATCCTGCATGCGGTTGGCAGACTTGGCCATATGAGTGTTCGGGTTCTTCTTGGGGCGCATAGAATCACTCTTTGTCCCTGTAAGTCCAGCATCGTAGTGCTTCCTCTGCCGGACTTGGAGACAGCAGAGTCCTCTATGGCTTGAAGTGGAGCCGTATGAGAGTCGCCTTCGCCGTCTTGGGTTGCAGAGAGTACTCCTTCCAAAGCTTGGGGAGGAGCAAATGATTTTGGCCTCCACTCGCTGTGAGCTTTCTTTGTGCGGGTCTGCTTTTGGACCGGGCCAGCGCTTCCCTCAGAGAGCATTTCTTCAAATGCTTGTTAGTCGAAGCGGACGACCATCTTCTGTTACGTGGAGCCAAGTTTGGCTGCATCCGATTGCGTCACCAACTCCTTAGCCATGGAGAAGTTTGTCTCCAGCAGAGTCGCCATCGTGTTTGCCATTGATTGTAAAAGAACAGAACAATTATCGGAGGACTGAACTTAGACTCATAATACAAACTCGCTTGTACAAAGTAAGCCTGGGGACGAAAACCTAGGTACAGCAATCTAAGTACAATTATTTATTTTAGATTCTGGGGGGTGACGATAGAGGCTCGGGAAAGCGACGGCAGCTCTGCCTTACTCCTTGGACGATCGGGTGCAGCCTTGGCTCTGTAGAAGAACTGCTTGGCGTTGATGAAGAAATGCTCTCTTTTTGATCTCTGTATATTCTCTCTCTGGCTCTCTGTGTCTCTCTTTTTCTTATCTGAGAATCTTCTCTCTCTCTGTATATGTCTCCATGTCTCCTCGCAAGGGAATGGCACCTTGCTATTTATAAGAGTGGGGGGCATCATTAGGGTTTTGCAATGATTGTCCATTCTTAAAAGTCGGCGGCTAAGGATAACTGGATCTGGGCCATTCATCTTGAATATACGAGATTTGAGCAATAAATGTGATTGCATCAAATCTTTGTGGGTAATTAATAATGATTAACATAAATCCTCCTGATTTGTCATGCCAACTTCAAATTTCCCGACACGTGTTATTAATTTGCTTGATTGCAAATGATCTGATTTGATCCTAATATTTTATTGGGATTTGTTGAAGGATTTGATCGATTTGATGCCACGTGTCCATCTATCATGCCACGTGTCTGAACCGCGAGCTACTGCAAAAATCTGAGCCGCAGGAAGGTTGCTCCTCATTGAGCCGCAGAAGGCTGGCCACGTGTCAAGGCTGCTTGAGAGTGGCCCCCTGAACATTTGAACCGTATGGTGATGATCTGAGCCGCATGAGTGTAGGTGACCGCATGATGGGTGCCTTCTTTGTGAACCGTATGGAGATAGTCCTCGTAAGCCGCATGAGGCAGTCTCTGCTTGAGCCGCATGGTGTGGTCTCTACTTGAGCCGCATGCGACTGTCCACGTGTCAGGGCCGCATGACAGTTTCTGGATCTCGGGGGATCGTGTCAGAGATTTCTTTCATTTCCCTAGGAGTCTGCCATTATGACGGAGTCTAATTGTATTTTGTGTCAGGGCTGTCATGTGTCAGAGCTGTCAGCCGTCAAGGCATTTAATGCAGTAAAGGACAAATGGAAGAGCTGTTTGCAGGCCACGTGGCTCCTCTCTGAGCCGCATAGAACTTGTTTGAGCCGCATAGACGCTTGAGCCGCATGGATCCTTGAGCCGCATGAACTCTCTAAGCCGCATGGGGCTCCCTGGCCACATGGATCTTTTTTATTCTTTTCCATGCTTCTACAGACTTATTATTCTGAATCGCGAAAAAAATTGGTATAACTCTTTCTCCCCCTTTGTCATGGACTGAAAATGTAGCTCCCCCGCAATTTATGAAGCCAACAATAACAAGGAAAAAGCAGAGTAATATCCAAAGATAATTATAAGAACTAACAAGCCAGCAATTTCTCAAGTGTAATCATCAGCAGTAGCAAAATAAGAAATACATAAATCAACTATGATAGCATAAAACAAATACCGCTAAACATGAGTTTAGAGTGCTTAAAATAACTGAAAATAAAATAGTACAAACTGTAACATAGTCCAAACTGATAAATAAAATGTTATTACATGAAGACCATCATCACAGAATATCGTCACAAAATACTAAGCCCAAATACAATCTGAATCTATCTCAGCATCATCACCGGTGAGATCAGCAGGAGGTTGGGGATCAACATAAGCTATCGTCAAATCAAAGAGTCCGAAGGTGGTATGATCCTCAAGTCTCGGTCCGTCGAAGGTAGGATGTCGGAGAATAGCAGCTGGAGCCGAGGGATGATGTGCCAAAGTATACTGAATATCCGCCATACTATTTCTCAAGACTTGGGCCTAATAAATGTGACGGTACTCAGCATCAGTGAAACAAGTCATGTAGGTCTCGTGTCTCTGTCCCTGGAGGGTGACAAAAGCATCGAACCTCTGGTAGAACTCATCGAAGTAGCCTGGAGCAGTAGGTGGAGGAGCATCGGCTGGAACTACTCGGTAGAAAACCCAGAAATAAGATGGATATCTAGGTTGATTCCAAATTTTAGGAATATTACCGTTAGATGCATAAGATAAAGGAGGTTGGGGCTTGCCCTCCGAAAACTGATGATGTTACAATAACAGTCTTGGGAACAAAAAAAGTGACCCTAAAGTGAATGTGATACATGGCCGATATCTCTAAGAAAGTGACCTCGTCAGTAGATCCCGTCTTAGTTATCAACGCAGAATAAACAATGCGATGGAGTTCATAAAAGTGCTGGTTCAGGTGCTTTGCGTATAACCACGACCGAGGGACCGGACCCGGATAACACATAGCAGCCTTAAGAGAATCAAGGGTCATATCCAGAGGGAATTGAACTTTGTTTATCTTGACTAGAGCTTCGCCGTTGTCAGGCATATGGAAGTACTCACTCAAGTCAGCCGAGTTAAATTCAAATTCTATTCCAACACAAGAGTAAATGTTGTCGTCTGTCTCTTGCATATTGCAATAGAACATCCGAACAACATTATCATAAATATCACTAGAAGTCCCAAGAAAATCTCAGAGTCCTAAGTTTTCAAAGGTAGAGGCATATTCAAATAGAATAGTACAATTTATCGATTTTTTGGGGTAAATTTTTTGGTATCGAAATTGGTTAAACCAAGAGTCTGAAATTTCCGAAGTTGGAAATAGATTGGTGTCAAAATCCTCTTCGTCATCGAGACGAATGGGACTAAATACATTAATGGGTTCATACTCCAAAGTGGAGGATGAAGCAGTATAATCTCTTTTCTTTCTCTTGTAAAGCTTGGGAGCCATTGAAATTGAAATAGAGAAATGTAGCACCCAGTTTTCCAAATGAGGGTAATTTTGAAATTTTATGTTTATAATTATTTTAATAATGATATTTAATTCATGATATGATTTTGGTGATTTTAAATCATTTTAAAATTATTTAAATCAATGACTTGTGGTTTTGACGTTTTGGTAGTGAAACCCTAGAGACTGTTTGACCTAGAGCCTAACCATGTGACTATGATATTTTAATGTCATTTTTGGCCTAAGGATATTTTGCATTTGACCTCTTTGAATTATTTTGATATTATTTTATTATTTATGATATTTTTTGCGATTATTTGAGTCGGGTTCGAATTTCATCTCAATCCGACTTGTAACGGGGACCCGGGGTAACTTAGACTCTAGTTGGACCCATGCATTAGTTATCCATGGCCCATATTTTAATTAGTCATGTTAGAAATATTAGTCATAATCCTAATTATTAGGTTAACCATTTAGAGTTTTTATTTTGACCCTTTTACCCCCAAACCCTAACCAAAATTGTTTTAAACACTTGTAACTAAGGGAGGGGCAAACTTGTAATATTCAATGAGGGGGGATATAACCATTGTGGCCGGCCCTAATAGGACTCCCATCTCATTTCCTTTCTTTGAGAAGTCTTCTTCCCCAAGTGCTCTCAAGCTCTCCCAAGGAAGAAGCCTTTCTCCTTGGATTTTCTCTCCTTTAGGTAATATTTCCTTCTCTTTTATTTCTCCATTTTGCATTTAGGAAAGTTTTAACCATAGGAATGACCCCCATTGTTGTGTCCCTATTTTGTATCCTCTTGTGTCCATTATGTGTCCTTTAGGGATTTCTATTGTAGTTGTGTCTTGTGTTCATGGGAAAAACCTCCAAACTTGGACACACTTTATATTTAAAATATTGATTAAATGAATTAATTCATATTAAATCTCAGATTTGAATATGTAGAGATGTGTTTTTGAGTACTTTACATTTCATTCATGTATCTCTTATAGATGTGTTCATGTTACATACATAGATTTGTGTAAAATATATTGTAATGAGAGTGTACCTATATTTATCTTTGTAATAAATGGTTCATGATGATATAAATCAAGTTTGTGAGTGTGGTTCCCCATATTATTATTGTCATTATTGTTGTGGATAATTAGGATATATATTGTGTATTCTTTTGGCTCAAACTATCTAAATCTGTCATGATTTTTATCCACGTTTTTAATTTCAGCCCTAACTTAGAAATGTCATAACTTCTAGCTCAAAGCTCGGTTTAGTCTTCCATTTTTTTAAAAGAAGCGTATTGAAGTTAGCTTTCCAAAAACATGTATTAATACGCCTAATTCATTCTGTAACTTTCTGGAGAATTATTTGAGTGTCAGCTGTACGAAAGACAAACGCGTTCTTGGTGTTTTCGCGATTCCGGGAGTTTCCGAAAACGAAAATGCGATCCGTTTGAAATTTCGGAAAGCTAACACATAGATATATAACATACTTTAATCCTAGAATTTAATTCATACTGAGTTGGTACAGTATTGATTATTAGTAGGAGTTACTATTCGGCATATGCATTTTGTGCACCCTTGTGTGTAATATAATGTTCTATTTGATTTTAATCCATGTTAATGATATATTATGTAACTAAATAGAGAATGCAAGCATGAGTAAATGGTTAAATAAATGATGTATGAGGTGTAAGTATCCTA
This sequence comes from Iris pallida, assembly GCA_029216955.1. Lineage (NCBI taxonomy): Eukaryota > Viridiplantae > Streptophyta > Magnoliopsida > Asparagales > Iridaceae > Iris > Iris pallida. Next base: position 6,615 of record JANAVB010011522.1, read on the forward strand.
TCTAATGTAAGCATGTATAAGTATGGCTTGTAATGAATATGTAGGTTCCATAGTAAGTAATGTATGGTGCATATAGTAGTGCAAAAGAATAAATGAATGATGAATGAATGCAAGCATGAATGTAATATAATAATAGATGTAATGTATGCAATATACAAGTTAATGAGATGTAATGTTCTATGTTAACACAAATCCTATATTACCTCATGTACCCCCTTACACTATGTTGACACTCTCACACTTGACACTTTGTTCACTTACACTTTGACACTCTTTAATATGTATACACTATGTATGCCCATTTAACCCTCACTTGCCCCTTTGCCATGTTCACATACACACACATAGCCTCTTAAATAAGTATTTATGAATATAGTTAACTTAGCTATGTATGTATATTATATATATGTTAGCATATTGTATTGTAATATATAAGTTTATACAGCCATTTGAAATGCCATGATTATAGACCTAATGTTGAATACCAATATATGCATGTGTATATATGTGTAGACATGTATAGCTTAAAGTAATAGATTACCTAGTGTATATCTAATGTGAATTCTTGCCTATTTGAGTATTGAATAATTGCATGCTATATAGAGTTGGGTGTATGTTGGCTTGTATAGCCTTGTATTGATGTGTGCTTGCTAGAATAGTCTTGGTTAGGCCTAGTAAGACTTGCTGGATTAGGACATGACCTAGTTTGACCTAGTTTGACTAGTGCAGTTGACCAGAGTTGACCACGGGTTGACTTTGGCCTAGTTTGACCTAGATTCATATAGAATGTACTGTAGTACTTTATATTACCCTTCTAGACATGTTGTGACTTGTGCTGTTCTGATTAGGAGCCAGACACCTCTCCTCGGACAGTATATTTACTTTGGACATTCAGACACCAGACGAGTACATTCTCTGATTATTTTATATCTTATTTAGGATTATATTTTCTGCTTTAGATTACTTTACATGATGCTGACACGTTGGAAACACGGATTAGTACTATATGGATCTTATTGTGCGATGTTATCCCCTTAGCGGATACATCGGGTATTCGTGTTCGTGTAATTTATCGTGAGCATCGTGTACTCCTTGTATTCGTGACATTCGTGTACAAATCGTGTGAAATCGTGTATATTCATGTATTCACATGATCTCGTGTGCGACTATACTTTGTGTGCAATAACATAACTTAGCTTGATCCTTGTGTATTGATTGGGGCGGAGGATTAGAAGTGGTTATATAATCTATCCAGTAGATTACTCATGTACAACCTCTGTAGATTACTCGTGTACAACATCGTACCGTTTACATAACCATCTTATGCTCTGAATCACTAGTCACTGATAGTTCTCTATATATTGTAGCTATTTACTTATAGTCTCTCTCTTTTTCATTATGTTATTTCTTCAAATCCTGTATCTTACTCTCTAGCATGTTTATATTTCCTAACCTGTTATGATATTGTTGAGATGTACTGTACTCGCTCCTGTCCTGACTGGACCCGTTGATAAATTTTACAGATAGCTTGGAGATTGCCTGCTAGCCTAGAGGAGACACATTAGAGGTTGTTTAGATAGTTATTTCAATTGTCTGGAGTTGTATTTACTTTATGGATTACTGTATCTGAGTTTGGAGATTTGAGATGTATTTCTAGATTTGTGTATCTTAGACACTTAGATTTCTCTCTGTTGTACCTCTTTTGGATTTCATGTTTTATCTATCCTTATCATGCTCTACCTTAGATGTGATTGAGTCTGTACCTGCTATGTCACCCCCATTCGGGGAGTATAAACTGTTTAGCCTTATATTGTTAGATGCATGAGACCTAGGAAAGCGTTCTACCGCCGACACTATGGCGTAGGCTGGACGTACCCACTTCTCGTGCCCTAACTCTAGGGTGCGGGTCGTGACACATTTTTAGTGGTGGCCCATGCAGGTCGAAATTCGCATTAGTACGATTTTGTAGTAGCGCAACGACTTAGTTGTACTACTACGAGCCTGCTATAGGATATATAAATTAAGATGTTAGGATGAGAGGATACTCAATCACTGTTAGGATTCCTTGAGATATTCCTGGGATGACCCTTGAGAATCTCATTTTGAATTTCGATTTAAACTCCTTTTCCTTGTTTTGATTCACCTTTTTCCTTGATTTGAATTTGATTTTGTGGATTCATTGTAGAACTTTGAATCCTGGTATTAGTTGATGATTTTGATAAAATTTTATAGTTGTTGATTTAATTTGTATTTAGATTAATATTTTCAAATCCAAGGTACTCAATCACACTTAGGATTCTTTGAAAGATTTCTGGGACGACCCCTGAGAAACTCATTTTGAACTTCAATTGGAATTCTTTTTCCTCTTGTTTGGATTCACCCTCATTCCTTGCTATTGAATTTAAGCTTGATGGGTTCCTCTCGTTTGAACCGATGAGAAGGAACATATCTTCATTATTCTTTCTCGCCATTATTCCCTTGCATTCTTATTTACCTCTTATCTTAAACTCTGCCTCATTACATTAATTACCCATATCTTGTCGTCCCTACCAGATGTACTTCGAAACCCTTGAATCTTCGTATCTTTTGCATGGGGAAGGCTAAGGAAGTGACATAAATTATGTAGCTCAGAGAAGACGTAACTGGTTATTTTATGATGATCTAAAGAAAATCAAACGTGGAGTGTTCCATATGGAAACTTGAGATAGAAATGTGGTAAAGGTCTCAAATAGAATAAAGAGATGTATACTGCCAATCTGGAAACAATTATATTTAGAGAAATTTTGGGGTTATGAGATAGTTTATAGGTGTATTCAAAACTAATGAGGATATCAGAGGTCAACCTAGTTTTGAGAACTTAGAAAATCTTGGTTATTGATTCTGGGGAAAACTTTTACTCTGAGGCTATGTAGAAGGTTAGTAATGGAAAAGAAAAGTTAATTATGTTTAATAAGGATATTAAACAAGATGTTGTGAGGAAATGACTAGGGATAGAGAGAACACAAAGTTATGGAAGTTTAGAGATTGTTGTGAAATATTTTTAGGAGAATAATATTCAAGGGTGTATGTCGAAAAAAATACGGAAGTTGATTTTATAATGGAAGATAAGTTTTGTAAGGCCTAGAGATTTAAATTAAATAATACGAGGAGGACAATTTGAACAAGTTCAAGGAATTCGTAAATGGGATTTAGAGGTTTTGGGTCAAATTTAAGACAAGGTGAAAGAACTTGGAAATTTAAATAAATGGTTAATGTTGATTCCTAAATGTGAGGGCTGTGCTTCAAGAGTGATGTTTGGAAATTGGGAATTGCCTACGGTAGTCATGGTAAGGGTTTAAGTAAAGGTTAAATTTTCATATGGAGACTGGTGAGGTAAAGATATGATTGGCAAGTTATGACCAGATGAACTTAAGAGTATCAGAAGCAGATGACTAACTCGATCTTCATTATTTTTGTGCATTAATTACCACCTCTTGAACTCCCACTTTCTAATTGAGATCCTTGACGTTCCTTATCGTGACTTTGATATTCGGAATGTAATACTAGCTGTTACCTTCCAACAAATCTTATATGCAAGACCTAGACGAGCTCACCTTTGTGTAGGTATATCATGTCCCACTAAAACCCGTCTTCTTGTACTCTATTTTTTTGATATGATTTTTTGGTCAACTGGCTAAACTATAACCTCTACCATTATTCTAAATTTTTTCTTATTTCAATTAGAAATTCAGCTTTGACTCAATTCTTTCGACCCGACATGTGATGGTGTTCTGCTTGTTTCCTTAGATGCTTAACCTTGTACCTTATCTGATTACTTGACCCGTTGGTTAAGAAACTTGGACTATGTAATTCCTTTCGTCATTACCACCCTTATATCTTGTGCTGCTAAATTAGCCTTAGTTTTGCAAGCTTATCTATTTTTGAGCTTGGTCATGACATATTTTATTGGGTGGCCACCCACTAACATATTGTCTAATCAGAACCGGTACATGATGGTCTGATCAACCCATTGTACTTTGGTTCGCTTTTTTATGTATCAATCTACGAGATTGGAGACATAGTTAAACTTGACCCTAGAGTCTCATTCGCGACAGTCTTGACAATTCTCCTTGAAATTTTTTCATCGCCTATGAACCTCGTATTCGTACTCAGTCGAATTAAATTTAATCATGACCTGAACCTCCATCATTGGATGCTCGTGCTCATACTTTGATTTCATTGATTTTCTTTCTTGCCCAAATCTCGTTTTATTCCGATATTGATCAACTTAGATCGAGTCAAGACAAAAATCTATTTGTGATTTGTTGTGCCTAAATTTTCAATTTTTGCCATTTTATGGAATAGTAACCTTTTAATAATTTCTTAGTTGCTTGTTAATGACCAATTTTTATATAGGATGGTAGACAGCCCTACAACCTTGATGATTGTTGTTCCCTTATCTTTCCAATTAGGACACCCTAGATTGTTGTGTGTTGATACCATAGTACTGTTTTGACCTAGAATGATTAGTGTACCTAGGTGAGACTTCCAACTGCTATGGTATGCCCTGATCTTGTATAATATTCCTTCAAATTGCATGATTTAGATAAATTTTCTTAAGACCTTGATTGTTGGAAAATAGGGACGTCACCCCATTAGTATCTGTTGTAGATATATATAGGTTAGTCCTTGATGTGGAGATGTGTGTCTATAAACATGTAGCTTATGAGATTTATGAGAGATTATAGTATCAGCCTTGATAGGATGTACTAGTCTTTTGGTGAGTATAAATGTGTTATGAGAGATAGGGCCTATATGTCTTAGTAATGCATCGTCCTATGGTAATAGAATGTATTAATAGATGGTTAATAGGAAGATAATAGTTTGAGCATACCTATAGCCTATGATCAGTTCCTTTCCATCCTTAGTTAAGACCACTTTAAAATAGGTCCAGTCCCTTGGATATAGGTTCCCGTCCATATTTTATTGAAGTTCCATTACCGCCGTACAGCAGAGCAGTGTTGGAGGTATTCCTAAATTGATACTATCTAGATGTCCGTTTATTATTCCAGTGTTAGAAAGTGTTACCTTAGATATTGGGTAGGTTAGAGGCTCTAGAAGGAGTACTATCAATCTTAAATTTCGAGGACGAAATTTTTCTAAGGTGGGTAGAGGTGTAGCACCCAGTTTTCCAAATGAGGATAATTTTGAAATTTCATGTTTATAATTATTTTAATAATGATATTTAATTCATGATATGATTTTGGTGATTTTAAATCATTTTAAAATTATTTAAATCAATGACTTGTGGTTTTGACGTTTTGCTAGTGAAACCCTAGAGACTGTTTGACCTAGAGCCTAACCATGTGATTATGATATTTTAATGTCATTTCTGGCCTAAGGATATTTTGCATTTGACCTCTTTGAATTATTTTGATATTATTTTATTATTTATGATATTGTTTTGGGATTATTTGAGTCAGGTTCGAATTTCATCTCAATCCGACTTGTAACGGGGACCCGGGGTAACTTAGACTCTAGTTGGACCCATGCATTAGTTAGCCATGGCCCACATTTTAATTAGTTATGTTAGAAAGATTAGTCATAATCCTAATTATTAGGTTAACCATTTAGAGTTTTTATTTGACCCTTTTACCCCCAAACCCTAACCAAAATTGTTTTAAACACTTGTAACTAAGGGAGGGGCAAACTTGTAATATTCAATGAGGATATAACCATTGTGGTCGGCCCTAATAGGACTCCCATCTCATTTCCTTTCTTTGAGAAGTCTTCTTCCCCAAGTGCTCTCAAGCTCTCCCAAGGAAGAAGCCTTTCTCCTTGGATTTTCTCTCCTTTAGGTAATATTTCCTTCTCTTTTATTTTTCCATTTTGTATTTAGGAAAGTTTTAACCATAGGAATGACCCCCATTGTTGTGTCCCTATTTTGTGTCCTCTTGTGTCCATTATGTGTCCTTTAGGGATTTCTATTGTATTATTGTTGTGTCTTGTGTTCATGGGGAAAACCCCTAAACTTGGACACACTTTATATTTAAAATATTGATTAAATGAATTAATTCATATTAAATCTCAGATTTGAATATGTAGAGATGTGTTCTTGAGTACTTTACATTTCATTCATGTATCTCTTATAGATGTGTTCATGTTACATATATAGATTTATGTAAAATATATTGTAATGAGAGTGTACCTATATTTATCTATGTAATAAATGGTTCATGATGATTATATAATCAAGTTTGTGAGTGTGGTTCCTCATATTATTATTGTCATTATTGTTGTGGATAATTAGGATATATTGTGTATTCTTTTGGCTCAAACTATCTAAATTTGTCATAATTTTTATCCACGTTTTTAATTTCAGCCCTAACTTAGAAATGTCATAACTTCTAGCTCAAAGCTCGGTTTAGTCTCCCATTTTTTTTAAAAGAAGCATATTGAAGTTAGCTTTCCAAAACATGTATTAATAGGCCTAATTCATTATGTAACTTACTGGAGAATTATTTGAGTGTCAGCTGTACGAAAGATAAATGCGTTCTCGGTGTTTTCGCGATTCCGGGAGTTTTCGGAAACGAAAACGCGATCCATTTGAAGTTTCGGAAAGCTAACACATAGATCTATAACATAATTTAATCCTAGAATTTAATTCAAGCTGAGTTGGTACAGTATTGATTATTAGTAGGAGTTACTATTCGGTATATGCATTTTATGCACCCTTGTGTGTAATATAATGTTCTATTTGATTTTAACCCATGTTAATGTATATACATTATGTAACTAAATAGACAATACAAGCATGAGTAAATGGTTAAATAAATGATGTATGAGGTGTAAGTATCCTATCTAATGTAAGCATGTATAAGTATGGCTTGAAATGAATATGTAGGTTCCATAGTATGTAATGTATGGTGCATATAGTAGTACAAAAGAATAAATGAATGATGAATGAATGCGAGCATGAATGTAATATAATAATAGATGTAATGTATGCAATATACAAGTTAATGAGATGTAATGTTCTATGTTAACACAAATCCTATATTAGTACCCCCTTACACTATGTTGACACTCTCACACTTGACACTTTGTTCACTTACACTTTGACACTCTTTGATATGTATACACTATGTATGCCCATTTAACCCTCACTTGCCCCTTTGCCATGTTCACATACACACACATAGCCTCTTAAATAAGTATTTATGAATATAGTTAACTTAGCTATGTATGTATATTATATATGTTAGCATATTGTATTGTAATATATAAGTTTATACAGCCATTTGAAATACCATGATTATAGACCTAATATTGAATACCAATATATGCATGTGTATATATGTGTAGACATGTATAGCTTAAAGTAATAGATTACCTAGTGTATATCTAATGTGAATTCTTGCCTATTTGAGTATTGAATAATTGCATGCTATATAGAGTTGGATGTATGTTGGCTTGTATAGCCTTGTATTGATGTGTGCTTGCTAGGATAGTCTTGGTTAGGCCTAGTAAGACTTGCTGGATTAGGACATGACCTAGTTTGACCTAGTTTGACTAGTGCAGTTGACCAGAGTTGACCAAGGGCTGACTTTGGCCTAGTTTGACCTAGATTCATATAGAATGCATTGTAGTGCTTTATATTACCCTTCTGGACATGTTATGACTTGTGCTGTTCTGATTAGGAGCCAGACACCTCTCCTCGGACAGTATATTTACTTTGGACATTCAGACACCAGGCGAGTACATTCTCTGATCATTTCATATCTTGTTTAGGATTATATTTCCTGCTTTAGATTACTTTACATGATGCTGACACGTTGGAAACACGGATTAGTACTATATGGATCTTATTGTGCGATGTTATCTCCTTAGCGGATATATCGGGTATTCGTGTTCGTGTACTTTGTCGTGAGCATCGTGTACTCCTTGTATTCGTGACATTCGTGTATAAATCGTGTGAAATCGTATATATTCATGTATTCACATGATCTCGTGTGTGACTATACTTCGTGTGCAATATCATAACTTAGCTTGATCCTTGTGTATTGATTGGGGCGGGGGAGTAGAAGTGGTTATGTAATCAATCCAGTAGATTACTCATGTACAACCTCTGTAGATTACTCGTGTACAACATCGTGCCGTTTACATAACCATCTTGTGCTCTAAATCACTAGTCACTGATAGTTCTCTATATATTATAGCTATTTACTTACAGTCTCTCTATTTTCATCATGTTATTTTTTCAGATCCTGTATCTTACTCTCTAGCATGTTTATATTTCCTAACATGTTATAATATTGTTGAGATGTACTGTACTCGCTTCTGTCCTGACTGGACCCGTTGATAAATTTTACAGATAGCTTGGAGATTGCCTGCTAGCCTAGAGGAGACACATTAGAGGTTGTTTAGATAGTTATTTCAATTGTCTGGAGTTGTATTTACTTTATGGATTACTGTATCTGAGTTTGGAGATTTGAGATGTATTTCTGGATTTGTGTATCTTAGACACTTAGATTTCTCTCTGTTGTACCTCTTTTGGATTTCATGTTTTATCTATCCTTATCATGCTCTACCTTAGATGTGATTGAGTCTGTACCTGCTATGTCACCCCCATTCGGAGAGTATAAACTGTTTAGCCTTATATTGTTAGATGTATGAGACCTAGGACAGCGTTCTACCGTCGACACTGCGGCGTAGGCTGGACGTACCCACTGCTCGTGCCCTAACTCTAGGGTGCGGGTCATGACAAGAAAGGAGAGAGTTATACCTCAAAATAAAGAATCAAAAGAGTGGAGAACACCTTCGTAGAGCTGCTAGATCCAAGAAAATAAGGTTTATAAGCTTTGGAAGGGGGTTTCCAAGAGCTACGATTAGGGTTTTTCGATTTTTCGGGCATCTATGTGGAGGAAGATGATGGAATGGAAGAAGTAGGGTCAGCTGGAAAGCTGTTGTTAAAAGGAAAAGGACCCTACAGAGTTCTGCCCGAACTCGGTCAGAACTCGGTCCGAGTTCGGCCATTTTATTTTCAGTTCATTTATGAGTTATGAATTATAGAAATAGCTTAATAACTTTAAACCCTTCGATTTAATTAGTATTCACCTTGGGCTAGCTGTAGGGGCCGGATCCCAGCTAGCGGTAGTCCGAAGACACTTGGTACCACGTCGCTTAGGCTTTTACGCATTGTTGACAAAAGGGCCCTTTCGACATGTACCCAAACTAATTTCAACTAATAAATCTCAAAATATCAAGTTTTAATTATTTTTATTAATCATAACATATTATGATTCTAAAAATTTAAGTATGTCTAACTCTCGACACAAATAATTGAATCGATCTTCACTAGCAATTTGTGAAAATGTTTGCCAATTGATGATATGTGTCAATAAATTCTAAGCATATGTCCCGTGTTGTTGGTGATTATGCAAGAAATGATGTCGTATTTCTATGTGTTTTGTGTGTGAGTGATATACTAGGTTCTTAGTCAAGTTAATCGTGCTAGTGTTATCACAGTAAATGGTCATCTTTGTGTAGTGCAGATTGTAGTCTTCTATGGTTTGCTTCATCTAAAAAATTTGAGCACAATAACGTCCTACAACGATATACTCAGCCTCAGTTGTTGATAGCGCTGCAGAGTTTTGCTTCTTGCTAAACCAGGAGACTAAAACTTTTTCTAGAAAATGACACGTACCACTGGTACTTTTACGGTCTACTTTGCACCCAGCAAAATCAGCATCTGAGTAACCAATTAGGTCAAAAGATATGGTTATGGGATACCATAAGCCAACTGTAGAATTCCTCTTATGGTATCGAAAGATACGCTTAACGGCGCATAGCTGTGATTCCTTAGGAATAGCTTGATATCGTGCACAAATGTAAACACTGAACATAATATCAGGGTACTACCAATCAAACTTCGACACTTACACTGGCCGACTGGTTTGCCACTTTAATTAATGTCAAGCCGTGTTGATATAGCCATTGGAGTGCCAATCGGTTTTACATTGTTGAAGTCGTACTACTTCAATAAATCTTTCGTGTACTTGGCTTGTTTGATGAACGTTTCCTGCGAGTGTTGTTTGATCTATAGTACTAGAAAGTAGTTGAGCTCTCCCATCATACTCATCTCAAACTCACTCTGCATACACTTAGCAAAATCTTGACAGAGTTTTTCGTTAGTAGACCCAAAAATAATGTCATCTACATAAATTTGCACAAGTAAAATACTAATATGAAGATTTGATAAATAAAGTTGCATCAACTCTTCCTTTAAAAAATTATTTTCAAGTAGGAAAGCACTTAGGCCTTTATACCAAGCACGCGGTGCTTGTTTGAGTCCATAGAAAGCTTTTCTAAGCTTGAAAACATGATCAGGTTTTTGAAAATCTTCAAAACTAGGGGCATGTTTCACAAAAACTTCTGCCTTTAAAAATCTACTTAAAAATACACTTTTTATGTCCATTTGAAAAGGTTTGAAATCATAAAAATATGCAAATGCACAAAACATGCGAATAGCTTTTAGTCTAACAACAGGAGCATATGTCTCGTCATAATCAATCCCTTCTTCTTGATTATAACCTTGTGCCACTAGACGTGCTTTATTGCGTAGAATTTGTCCAACCTCACTTAGTTTGTTTTTGGAACACTCATTTGGTACCAATTATCGATTAACCAATAGGTTTAGGAACAAGTTCCCAAACTTGGTTTCTATCAAATTGATTAAGTTCCTCTTGAATGACATCAATCTAAAATTTATTATTAAAAGTATTTGCTACTGTCTTAGGTTCTACTTGAGAAATAAATGCTACATTTGCTGTTATATCTCTATTAGAAGAACATGTATTTACGCCTTTGGATACATCACCTATTACGAGTGTTTTTGGATGGTCTGCCATGAATTTCATCCTCTTTTGTAGACTTTCTAGATAGCTCTCGTTGGTAGCAGTATCTTCTGGTGCCTTGGTTGTGTTTTGTACATCCTCATCGTCACTGTCGCTAGATCTCTGACTATTAAGCTCATCGAAAGTAACGTTAATTGATTCTTCAACAATCATAGACCTTTTATAAAAATTATATATCCCTTACTCTTGGCAATATATCCGAGAAATATTCATTCGTCTGCCTTAGAGTCAAACTTAGTTATCCTTGGTCTTCAGGATAAAACAAGCGACAACCAAAAACCTTAAATAAGAAACGTTTGGAATCCTTTCAAACCATAATTCATAAGGGGTTTTCTTCGAGATAGGTCGAATTAACACCCTATCCAAAACATGACAGGCTGTACTAACAGCTTCTGACCAAAAATATTTTGGAAGATTATGCTAGTTCAGCATGACTCTAGCCATTTTGCTTAGAGTACGATTCTTCTACTCTACAACACCATTATGTTGAGGAGTTTTAGGATAGGAAAATTCCTGGTAGTATCCACTATCATCACAAAACTTTTTGAAATCAAAATTTACGAATTCGTCACCATGATCACTTCGAATTCGAGTAATCATAAAGCCTTTTTCATTTTGTACCTTTTTGCAAAATATTTGAAATTCAAAAATGGCATCACTTTTGTTTGATAAAAAGAAAACCCAAGTATATCGAAAAAAATCGTCGACCATTACAAAAGCGTAGAGTTTACCACCATGACTGGCAACTCTACTAGGACTAAAAAATCCATATGAAGTCAGCACATACTATATCTCTCTTGAATATAATTTTCGGGAGTCTTTTTACCAGCTTTTTGGTGCGTAGTCGTGAGATAGTGTCCATATTTGCATGTCCTAGTATCATGTGTCATAGCCAACTTTCATCTTGATTGGCTACTAGGCACTTTCCTGCATTGTTAGTACTTTCTAAAAGAAAACATAAATGTTGTCTTTCCTAATCCCTTCATATACGGGATTACCAGATGACATATCTATATAGAACATTTGTCTTTTACGAAATTGATGCCATAACCATTATCTGTCAAATATCTTATGCTCAATAGGTTATGTTTCAATTCTATAACTAGACAAACGTCTTCTATTACTGGATAGGGAGACATATCAACAGTGTCATTACCAATAATATTACCTCACAGATTATTGTTGAAGGAGACGTATCCTTCATTCTTCATCGATAGCATAGCGAATAAAGATGTATCACCAGTCATGTGTCGTGAATATCCTCTATCGAGTATCCACTTGCTTCTAGCATGAGAGGGTTGAGGATCCACCTATAAAACGAATAGATGAATCCTTTGGTACCCATTTCTTCAAGGATCTATTTTGATTAGTCTTAGGAATCCAAGCAAGTAAATTAGTGTCAACCAGCTTTCTAGCTCTACAATATTTGATATGTGCCCGTGTGTACCATAATATGTGCATGTGAGTTTTGAAAAACTATTCTTTGTTTCTATGTTGACATTCTTGTGTGTCTTTCTTGAAAACCTGTAAGTGCAAGCATGATTGTGATGACCATATTGGTTAGGTGCTTTCTTCGATTTAGTCCTTTGTGAGGTATTTTTTGTAGTAGGACTAACTTTAGGTCGTGTAACAGGGATGACCTATTTGCCTAACTTGATCTCTAGCTTCTTAGAGACCGTACATGACTCCTCATATTTGGCAGTTATTTCTATGAGTCTTTGCTAAGTGACTAAGTGTCTTCTCTTCTCTATGTCATAAAGTTCTTACACTTTGACATAGTCTCTTTCTTTCTTCTCAATAGTGAGGATAGCCTCATTATAGTCTACTTTAAGCTTGGATATCTCTTCCGTGTTACCGATAGTAGACGTCTCTTTAATATCTTCAATAAGACTATACAATCTAACTATTTCGGTTGTGTGTGCCTTAATCTCCTTGTGAGATTGCATGTACTTGTCTAGCACATTTTTATGTTCATCAAATAGTTCGCTAAAGGTAGTTTCTAGTTCATCGAAAGTAAAATTATCGTATAGAGGGCTTGAAGATACCTTATCGAAAGCCATCAGATAGATATTTGCAGTGTTGCTGGGTCTGTCCTCCTCCTCTGACTCACTGGCCTCACTTTCATGCCAGATGTTTGTATTAGCGTCTTTCGACCGATTGTAGCTTTTCTGCTTGATCATGATCGGTCATATGGACTGCTCTTCTTTGCTTTTTTGATAATCCTTCTTTATGTACCTGGATTTCTTACATCCGAAGCAGATTGTCTCTTCTTCGTTGCTCTCATGGATGTTTTTCTTCTTTTGGTTTGATCTCTCAAACTTCAAAAAAATTCTAAAATTTTTGACCGGTAGGACATGTTTATCACCATCAAATAATTCTTTGCCAGAGTCATTACCTGAGACTCTTCGGGCTTGTGCTTTGAAGGCAATAAATTTCTCCTTGGGAGTTGCTTCTTCAAACTCTTATAAATCTAGCTCATGGGTCATGAGCTTGCCCATCAGTCTCTCCAAAGTCATCGTAGTGAGGTCATTTTCTTCTATGATTGCTATAGCCTTCGGGTTCCAACTATTGGTTAAAGCCCACAGAATCTTTCTGATCATCTCGTGATTGATGTAATCATTATTAAGAGATTGTAGAAGATTAGTAATATCGAGGAAACGACTAAACATCTGTGTAATTGACTCATCGAATTTTATCTTGAAGACTCGTACTCCTGTATCAGTCTACAGATTTTGGATTCCTTTACTTGGGAAGTTCCTTTATGAGTTACCTCAAGAAGTCTCCAAATTTTATTAGACATCGTATAGGTAGATATACGATTAAACTCGGTTTTGTCAATTGCACAGAATAGTGTATCGATGGCTCATGCATCTAGACTAGCTTATGTATTTTCATGCTTCGTGTATTTGTCGTGTGGCTTGTCTATAACTTCACCATCAATCACTGTTCTAGGCGATTTTTTATAACCGTCTATCACTATCGACCAAAGATCGAAATCGAGTGACTTAAGAAAAAAATCATACGTATTTTTAGTATGTGTAGTTTGTTCCATCAAATAGTGGGGGTCTATTTATGGATTGCCTACCGTTGAATATAGATTTAACGGCTGCCATTGTAATGCCCAGTCCAAAAATAATAGGACTAGGAACGTATATATGCCAGTCGTATAATAAATATACATAAGCTGTAAAATGCAGTAGAAACTATGACAACTAATCTCATCCATAATAAAGATAGAGCTTTTATAGAATTAAGCAAGAATTTGTCTTTGTACATGATGTTGGGTGGAGACAAATCCACTAGCAAATAGTAAAAGAGAAAATACATAAACCAAGAAATGACTTGGCAAAGAGTGACATGGATGATCCAAGAGCAATCTGTCACGACACGCTTCCGAATAATCGGACATGAGTCGGACACGCCCAGCCTTCATCGTTGGACACGATGAAGTAAGTTGTAGCAATCTAAGAAAATCTAACCAGATAATCATGACAAGTACAAATCACAGCATCTATAAATGTATCCCAGAATAAAAGTAAAGTACAGGTCTACAAGTTATTACATTCATCCAGCTAGAATAAGTCTGATAGTCACAATACAAGGAAAATATAGAAATACTAAGATAAAGCTCTAGGCTTCTGCAGCCTCTAAGTCAAGAGCAACCCCAGCTGGCTCTTCTGCATCTACTGGCTCTCGGCCATAATATGTGTCGCACAGAGCCTCCAACTCACCTGCAACATATCCTAGTCAGGAGCGGAGCAAAGTACAATTATAGGTAATGAATAAGAACATGACATGAAACTGAGTACAGGATACATGAAAATAAAATACAGGAAAGTACAGGAAAGTAGTACAGGAAATGAAGTATAGGAAAATAGAGTACAGGAACTACAGTACAGGAATGTAAAGTACAGGAAATATAAAGTACAGGGAATATAATGTACAGGAATGAAACTATAATCCTGAAGTACCAGATATGATAAGTGCACAATATTTGAAATACATCTAGTCCATGTAACCGACTGGGGTGAGTACAAGAGCATGTACAGGAGTACATGAATATGGAACGACTTAGGGCCCGCGTGCACGATGCGAGGCTTAAGCTATCTACATGAATATAGTAACCGGGGTTTGGTCACATGGCTTAGTGTATTTTCCCACCAGACACAAGTAAGTACAAGAACAGGAGTACAGGGGTACAGGATATCGTGTCATGATATGTCACAAGAAAGGTACAAGATATATAAATGTACAAGACCGTAGAAAAGTACTTGCCTTGCTCCGGGAAAGTACTGGTAAACAATGGAGCTGGATATCTTCTTGTTATGAATAATTTGATACAAGTTGATTAATTAAAAGCTCACTAGTTAAAACTTCTAGCTAACATCTGACCACTAATAAATTTTGGTTTAACCCCTTGCTAACACAGACTCAATTAACCATCCTATATATATAAAGTAACAGCTATTATAGCAAAAATACTCTTTTTCCATTCCTTTTTACACAATACAAAATAGCAGTTCCTAAATAAAATAACTAGCTCAGACTAACTGTTCTCCCTCACTTAAAATCCATAACTCAGAATGAAACTAGGTTACCTACACAAACTTAGTAAAGTTTTTGATACTACAGGCTCAACAAAATTACTACACAAAAGTTTAGTGAAACACTCATTGCTTGAGCAAACAATCATTTAATAAGGAGATTGAAATTAAACAATCATGGTATACCCCACCCAACTGTACTCTTTACAAACCTGCAACTTAATATTCCGAACCTATTTCTATGACCAGAAACTTTCCAACCTGCCAACACACACAACCCAGGAAAACCTGTATTTATTCACAAAATAAATAACACACAGGTTGGTTCTCTCTGTTCAAAATGAGGCTCCAGCTAAGCAGTTCCCTTTATATTTCAACCCCAAATAATATACAAATTAAGTTTGAATTGGAGGTAACGAACCTCAGAAAAATATATACAACAAAAATAAAATAAAAATTATCAACACTAATTCTCCCATATGATTCTCCAAATCATCTCGATCACGCAAAACTCTGTCCTACAATCTCGACCCCGACATCGAACACCAAAGGGACACGAGCTGTCCTTCGGCAGGATCAACTCAACTCCAGATAGCTAACCCTTGACCAATGCCAATCCACTCGAGATTGGCACCGAATAGAACTCAAACTTGTTGAACACAACAATATTGATAAGACCAGGATGGACACGGCTACATCCGAACACAACGCATCCCGACCCCCATAATAGAGTGCAACTAAACAAACAAATCAAAGTGCATTTGCAAAAAATATAGAAACATACCTGATCTGAATTTCCAGGAACGAATACAATCCCGAAGAAGTAGACACTACCAAGAATTGGACACAGCTGCTCTCTTGTCCGAAAAGAATCAAAATCTGTTCAACATCTCATTGAACAACAAAGAAAAGGAAACAGCTCAACATACATCCGAATTTGTTCAATTAAAGGGAAAGATCAAATCCACAGGAACTTACTCGCAATAACTCGATTACAAATCGAATCGGCTCTCTAGAGAGCAGAAATCCTACTGATCTGATCAAAGAAAGAATTCTAATTACTAAAATTTCAAAGTATTAAAAAATCACCAGATCTGAAACAACTTGGATCGAAACTTACTGATTCTCTACTGTTCTGAAAAAAATAGAACACCTAGCTCGATCTATCTCGATCAATTTCCTATACAAAAATTGAGCACAACATAGTAAATTGGCCAACAATTCGAGAGAATTTGGGATCCAACAGTATCAAGTGTTATGAAATGGAGATTTACTTACGAGCCTCTATCGAGCTCACTCGACGGAGTCGAAGAAGAACAGCTCCGTCCGTACCCCGCTAGATCGCTTGAGGAAGATGACAGACGTCAAAAAGATGTAGAATCATCGGAGTTCGTCATGTTCCCCGAGCACCGCCGCTGGAGAATGTCCTCAGGTGCTGGTGTGGGAGCTCGACGCCATCGCCAACCCCATCGATGCCGGTGAGCTAGGTTAGGGCTTCGAGTTTGTTTGAAAGAGAGGGATCAAAAAAAATTGGAGATGAGAAAATAACTTTCTCTCTCATCCGCCGAATATAATAAGAATGGAAATTTGCATATGGCTCCTTTCGCTTTGGGCTAATAAGCAGAAAAGCCCCCTACTGTTTCATTATTACAAGATTTTAGGGAGATCAGTTAGAATTTGAATTAAGGTACAGGGACCACCAAATTAGTTTGTTATAACTAATTTTTGAATTCAAATATTTGGGACTAAACAAATTGGTGGGAAAAATTAGAAGATTCCAATTAATTGAAGAGTGGGGTTACAAATCTTCCCCCCTCAGAAAATTTCGTCCCCAAAATTTCAAAGATAACCAAGATAAGGAAAAATAAAGTAGAGCTGATCATCATATCTAATCCTCTACTTAAAATTAGAAAAAAATAAAGTATAAGGTACAATCAAACGAATAGGCTAGGATAGCGCTCTCGCATCTCGTCCTTACGCTCTCATGTGGACTCTCCGGGAGAGTGGTGTCTCCACATGACGCGGACAAGTAGAATAGTCTGGTTCCACAGGCGCTTCTCCCTCCTATCAAGGATCTCCACTGGCTGCTCCGTAGGTCAAGCTTGGACCTACCTCTAACTCTGAGAAGTCCACCACATGGCTCGGGTCCGGAATGTAGCGTCGAAGCTGTGACACGTAAAAAACTTCGTGCACTCCCTCCAAGCTAGCTGGAAGCACTAGTCGATATGCCACCTCGCCAATCCACGCAGTCAAGTCGAAAGGCCCGATGTACCTCGGACTGAGCTTTCCGCCTCTGCCAAATCTGATGACACCCCTAGTCGACGAGATCTTCAGGAACACTCTATCTCCAACCGCGAACTCCAGTGGCCGTCTGCTGCTGTCCGTCCAGTACTTTTGCCGATCCTGTGCAACTCTGAGACGCTTCCTGATCAGTCTGACTTTCTCAGCTGAGTCTACCACCATCTCTGGCCCAAGCAAAGCCCTCTCGCCAACATCGTCCCAAGATAAAAGCGTGCGACATCTCCGCCCATATAGTGCTTCAAACGAGGTTATCTCGATGCTAGCCTGATTACTGTTGTTATAGACAAATTCCACTAGATGTAAATGATCCTCCCACAAACTGCCGAAATCAAGTGCACAAACCCGTAGCATGTTCTCCAGCGTCTGAATGGTCCTCTCTGACTGCTCGTCCGTCTGTAGATGATAAGCGGTACTGAACTTCAACTGCGACCCCAAGCTCAACTATAGGCTCCTCCAAAAATATGATGTGAAGTATCTGTCCCTGTCTGAAATAATGCTCACCGGCTGTTTGCCATAAAATATAAAAGAGCAGAACAGTTTTATGGGAGGACTGGGCTTTTACTTCACGTTACAAACTCGCTTGTACAAAGAAAGCCTAGGGACAAAAATCTAGGTACAACAATCTAAGTACAATTGTTTATTTTTTATTCTGGGGGGTGACGGTAGAGGCTCGGAAAAGCGACGGCAGCTCTGCCTTACTCCTTGGATGATCGGACGTAGCCTTGGCTCCTGTGATGAGATACTCGGCGTTGACGAAGAAATGCTCTTCTTGCTCTCCTCGTATTGCTCTTCTGGCTTCTCTCTCTCTGGATTGATCTCTATGTATTTTTCTCTCTGATTATGGAGGAGCATCCTTTTGCAAGGAAATGGCACCTTGCTATTTATAATAGTGGGGGCATCATTAGGGTTTGCAATGATTGCCCATTCTCAAAGTGGTGGCGGCCTGGTAAATGATCAATCTGGGCCATTAATCTTGAGCGTGAATGATCTGGGCCATTAATGAGAATTATGCCAAATTATGTCAGTAATTAATGTTGATTGCAATAAATCCCCATCATGATGATTTGCTGATATCTGCAAATCTAAATGAATCAATTTAATTCATTCTCTTGCCACGTGTCCCAAATTATTGGGGTCTGACCCAAAATTTGATTATCTTTAGGACACGTGTCCTGTCATCGTTGTTGAGCCGCATGAGGAGCGTTCGTGTTTGGGCCGCATAAAGGTCGTCATGACCGAGCCGCATGAAAGATTTCATGATCGAGCCGCATGAATAGTCTCTATACTCGAACCGCATAAAGGTTGTCATGACCGAGCCGCAAGAATATGTTCAAGACCGAGCCGCATGGGGGTCTTCGTGGCCGAGCTGTATGAGAGTCTTCATGGCTGAGCCGTATGGATTTCTTCATGGCCGAGCCGCATGGGGGACCTTCATGATTGAACCGCATAGGTTTCTCTGCACTGGCCGCATGAACTCGTTTAGACTGGCCGCATAAACTTGCCTCGAAGCTGTGAAGATTTTCCCCAATTCCCTAGGAAGATAGTGCTCTTACATCAGTCATTATGACTACTCTTCGTCAGGGCTGTCAACTGTCAGCTGTCAGCCGTCAGAGCATTAATTGTCGGCCGTCAGAGAATTAATTGTGTTTGAATGACGCTAGGTACAGCCATTCTAAAAAGACACGTGGCTTCCCCTGCTGGCCGCATGGAGTCCACTCTGTGTTTGAGCCGCATGGGACTCTTTAGCCGCATGTGGCTCCTTGGCCGTATGGATCATTTTTCTTCTCTTTTTCATGCTTCTACAAGACCCCTTCAAAGTTTTCAATTTGCAAAATTGAAATACTTTGAATAAGACATGATTATGCCAGAGCCGCATGGGTGTATTCTGTCTTAGCCGCATGGATTTGACCAGCCGCATGATTACCTCAACCACATGACTCTCTGAGCCGCATGGGCTATTTTGGCCGTATGAGCTTCTTGCCACGTCTTTCTGCCACGTGTGCAAATCTTTTGTAAATCTTCTGCATTTAATGCTCTTGATTTGCTGTCAGATTTTAAGAACCGCTTTTTTGGGCCAGGATCCCAAGAGTCAGGCTATTATTAAGCCGTTTTGCCTTGATGACCGAAGAGTCGGTCATCATATTGTACGCAGATCGAGGCATTCCTTCCTTGTCTATAAATAGGAACACTTTTGTTCTGGGGAGTCTTCTTTTCTCTCTTCGATCTTTCTAACTCTTTCCTCTCCCAAGCACACATGGCTCCCAAGAAGGTTGCTACGTCGAAGGCTGCAAAGGGCAAGGCGGTCGCTTCTGCAGCGGCTGTGGCGACAAACGTGGCCACTCCTCCGCCAGCCATTGTTCACTCTGTTCATCCTGACGTTCATTCGCCTATTGCTGGTAAGGGCGTTGCCTTAAAACCCTAACTGCCATGGCTCTGCTGCATAATTTATGCACAAGCCGTATGTACATGGTTCGTCGATATGACCGCATAAGCACTTCGCCCAGGAGGCCGCATGGGCTTGTCATACTCGATCTGAACCGCATATATATTTTCGGTTTGGGGCGCATGAGCATAGTTCACTTTTGAACCGCATAAGCTCATCTGCTTGTAACCGTATGAGTCTGTCTGTTCAGGGCCGTATGAGTCTGCATGGACTGTGAACCGCATAGTCTCATCTGATTGTAGCCGCATGAGTCTGTCTGTTCAGGACCGCATGAGTCTGCGTGGACTTTGAACCGCATAGTCTCACCTGAATCCGAGCGCATCCACGCCTAGGTTTGTTTATTGAGTCCATGTGAACCTTGCACCGCATAGGCCCTTCCCCAAACCGCAGAAGCTTCATAAGCTCATCTGAACTTGATTTGTATAGACTCGTCTGACTTGGAGCCGCATAAGGCTATGATGAACAGAACCGCATGGACTCATCTGGTTCTGAGCCGCATAAGGCTGTGACGACCCGAGCTGCATATACTTAAATGATCTTTCAAATGCTTCTTTGTTTGACTATCTTCTAATCTTGTTTCTTTTGTCTTTCTTCAGTGAATCTGCCAGTAAATCCTACGGGGAAACTTTTGGTTGGCTCGAATCAACTTGCCTCGGATGTGCGACGGGACGATTTAGTTCGTCAAGTGTCAGAGCAGCTCATTGTTAATGAGCCTTTGGAGCGACTGAATGTTATCAGGGTTCAATCTTTCCAATTCCTTAGTGACATAATAAGCTCCGGGGAGCCAAATGGAAAGTATCTGAGGCCGGTCTTCCTCTTTGGGGATGCATTGATCATAAAAAACTCTCGAGTGCTGGATGTCTCCGAGAGTTGGGATTTTAATCTGGACGGGATGCCGATTCATATCCCCATTATGAAGCATTATTTCCCTCTTGCGTGGTTCAACATGATCTTATTGGACAGGCAGATGACAGACTCCCTCACTCCAACCAAACCGGGGATGTTTGTGGGTAACATCCGTTACAACAAAACTACTGGGTCAGTACGCGCGATCAAGGATCCGGCCAGTCGATCTGTGATGGGGTTAGCTCCGGGTACCTTTATCAACACACCCGGTCCTAACTTCTTATTTTCTCAGGCTGATACCTTCCTGAGCCAGCTTGCTCGAAAAGGGTCCTATCCTGTTGGCAGATTGGTACTGTCGAGCTGGTTACACCCCATTCCCCCGTGGGCTAACCTGACCTCGTGGATTCTGCGGAACTACGAGGCATTTTTGCGAGAAGTCAATCTTTATGATGCTATCCGGGGTACCAGCCACGGATTGTCCATTAATAAGTCGTTGTTCATGGCCCTTCTGGAGATGTATAATCATCGGACAGGAACTTTCTTCACACCTGTAGGGGAGTTGGGGCTCGCTTTCCATGAGATGTATGCTGTCTCCAAGCTTTCCTGGGGAGACGAGCCCTTCGAAGCGTACACTCCAACGAACGAGGAGTTCCAGGATCTAGATCGACGATTCCTAGGCTTCGTCGCTGTGTACCAAGAGCTGTTATGTCACCATAGTACATGTCACCAAACGGCTATCAAAAAAAATGATAGCTCGGAAGGGGACACTCCCCATACCAACTCTTGGGTCTCCTATCTTTTTAAATTTAGTGCTGCTGGCCGAGTTATTTCCCGAGGTCGTCAGACTCCTAGGGAAGTAGAAGGCTTGGTGTCGACTGCCAGGAGGTCGAAGTCTAAGGGTGACAAGTTTGGGAGCCAGATTGACTCCTTCGGCTATTTTTATTGTGGTACTCGGCGGCTGTCAGAGAAGGCACTCTTGGCAGGCTTTTTAATGGTGTGGCTGCGCAATTGTGTGGTTTCGGGAGGGGCAGGTTCCATCGAGAGAATCGGCCGTCACTTTATTCTTTCCGCCGTGATGTTGGCCTTTGGGGTCAGGCTGGCTCTTCTTCCCGCTATGTTGTGCAGCATTTATCACGGTCTCCGCGCCTTCTCGTCCAAGGTCATTGCTCGTGACGTGGTGACGGACTTTGAACACATAGAGCTGCCTTATCATTACCTGCTGGGGTGGCTGTTGTTGCATTATCGGTCTTTGATGAGGCCTAGAACGGAAGACGGCGTTCCGGACGACGACGCTTTTCTTTTCAGACATCGCCATCAGCCTTGGGAATATAGTACCATGCCGGCGTGTCGGAGGATGCTGGCGAGGGTAGACGGATATAATTTTTTCGTGTCCGTTCCCTATTTTATCGACCAGGAAGTGAGGAATGTTCATGTTGACGGCGTTGGATCTCCTCATTTCTTACCTGAGAATGCATTTCTGGTTGCGTAATATTTGCCCGGCGTATTTAGTTTATCGCAACCGCAACACTGTGTTCCTGGAGCCCTACTTGCCCAGTAGGTTTGCCCGTCAATTTGGGTACAGTCAACTATTCCTTGGGCATCCCAGTTCCAGCCTAGGATTTGAAGGTAGCATCCTTGATGGGATTAGGGCATGGAGCTACTATGACACTTGTCATACTCGAACTAGTTTCTCAGTTCCTATAGCAAACGTGCTGGGGGAAATCTTACATATGGCGGCCTTATACCATGTTACGGTAAACCAGCCTCCTGTTGATTTTGACCCGAGGACTAGCTTCATCGTGGGCACTCGTTTGGCAGAGAAGGCTACGGTGTCGAAGGCGAAGAAGAAAGGGGCGAATAGGGTTCCCGTGCCCGATTTCGAGTCCTTTGACACAGTTGAGGGAAGCAACGAGCGGGACGACGAGGACTCTCTCTCTTCCGGTAGCAGAGCGGCGGCGGATCAACCGCCCATCATGGCAAATGAGATGATGACAGATCAACCGTCGTTCGTATTAGATGAGGTGGTGATCAGTTGCCACCTGTATCAGAGGTGGTGAGGGTAGAACCACCGCCTGCCGTGCCTGGTCCCTCGCGTAAGCGAGGTAGGCATGAGTCTACTGACGGAGGAGTAGCCTTTTCCGTAAAGAGAGCCGTGGTCAGACCTCATAGGCTACTGATTACGGAGAGATGAGGATGCTGACGGTGCTCCGGAGGTAAGACTATGTTGGAGCTATCTTCTTGTTGTAGCTTTCTTTTTTTTTGGAGATATGACCTAATCATTTGTTCTTTGTAAGCGTCTAACGAACCAGGCTCTCCTGAACCGTCTGCTGCCCCTGGAGTTGATCCGGCCCTTGCTACTTTGATTAGCGGCATGTGTGCCGCGGTCCTTTCTGCGGGGGCTCTCTCAGCGGTGGCTGAGGACTCCCAAGTTGCCGAGGCCTCGGTCCGGGGTGACGAAGTTTTCCTCAGGCCTATCTCCGAGATTGCTGAATTTCAGCAAGGCGACGCCGATCTCGTCGCATCCCTTCCCGAGGGTGCCGGGGCGGAGGAGTCTATTATATTCAACTCGGAGGCCGCTGGTGGAGAGGTTGTGGTGGCCGTAGGCGAACTCAGCCTCCACGCTCTTTCGCTGGTAAGATAAGCCAAATGACTAGTGAGGGGGCTTATTTGCTCTATCAACATATCCTCCAGGTCAAATCGATTCATGGTTGTCTTGGCCCTACAGGTCCTGACCCTTTACTTCCCACAGCGGATGTTCTTGGGGAAGGTTCGGCCTGCTGCGATCTGGGGGAAAGGAGCGTTTCCTCTCCTTCTACTCATGTCGAGAGGCCTCCCGCCAGCTCCGGGCAGATGGGAGTGGAGCTTGTTCCGGGAGCGATGGTCTCCGTCTCATCCTCTACTGCTTATACGGCTTCAGAGGTTGACTTCTCGGCCCTGCCGAGCATTCAAGTTCTGCGGGCTGCTGAAGAGGAGTTGGCCGCTGTTCAGGCGTCCTTCCGTACGGAGTTTGTTTCCCTCATAGCAGGAGCGACAGATTCTGTCGCGTCTTCTTCAGTGTTGTCGGCTACACTCCCGTTGACGTCGGCTTCTTCGGAGGCTCTGGACGAGGTGTCGCAGGATGTGGTCGACAGCTTCTATCGTAATTTAAAGAGGGACGTAGATGCTGTCGTAGAATGGGGGACCCCTTTTTCTCTGTCCCTGTGGTGCGCTCGGGGTCAGATTGAAACTTTGAAGACTCTTCCTAGCGGGGCGGGGTTGGCTGCGCTCCTGGAGCCCAAGTTGGCAGAGGCTGATCAGCTCGTGACCAGGTTGCTGGTGTTACGGCAGGCTGACTTGCCTGCTGCGATTGAACGGGAACGGGCTTCCTTATTGCCGCTCGGGATAGGATAAAGCTTGCTCGAGACACTGCCGGGCCAGTTGTGAAGGGGGACCTTGATAAGCTTTTCGCTTCGTATGACAGGCTGGGTCGTCAAAGTCAAGCTTGTAGGGCTCGGAAGGAGGCTGCTTCTCGTGGAATAGCTGACACTAAGGAGCAGATTCTCGCACTTCAGAAGGAATTTGCCTTCCTAGAGTCGGAGCTGAAGGCTGCTCATGCGGAACAGGAGTCAATCGTTCGGGAGGCCAAGAAGGTTCCCGATCTTCTGTTAACCTGGAGTGGACTTTCAAGAAATTTGAGGACAACTGGCAAGCTCACGCTCATCTGGAGGACGCGACGGCGCTGACCCAAGAGACGGAGCGTCGAGCTAAACAGAGGTTTGAGCGGTCGGTTGCCTTGCTGACGGACCGTCTCACGACGCTATTTGCCCTGGAGCAGTGATCGGTTTTCTGTGTTCTTTTGCTCCTTTTCCCTTTTTTTTTTCTTTTTTCCTCTTTGTTTTCATTTTGTAAGGGGTGAGATCCCAAATGATGTAGCACTTTGAATTTTGAATAAATGAGCATGTTTCAACTCATCTTCTCTTTCTTATACTCGTGGTGTTTGTGGAATTGAACCTGCTGGGGGATTATTTATGGACCTGTTACCCTGGGCGTACCTTAGTTTTAGGTATGAGTAACAAGTTTTGGAGAGGAATACCTAGAACAACTTCGCGATAAGACATCTATAGAAGTTTTTGGTATTCGAGAGAATGCTAGGGAGCAACTGGGCTCCCAGGCATGATAGGAAAGGGATGGGCGTGTACTGGAGACCCAGTACAGCATCTGTGGTCGACTGAGGACAATTGTGGTCATCAGAGGACATTTGTGGTCAACAGAGGATATTTGTGGTCAACAGAGGACATTTGTGGACCTATTATCCTTATCGTACTCCGGTTGTGGGTACAGATAATAGGTTGAAAGGGAACCGACATACTTACTCAGAAGTAATGAGGACATGGCGAGTATGAAGGTTTCTTCTACGGAGCCTTCCCACGCAGAGGTAATGAGGACATGGCAGGAGTGTGCTCAATGAAGAGGGGGTACATAAAACGACTCAGAGGTAATGAGGACATGGAAGTTTTATGTAGGGGGTGATTTGTTTTTGGCGGAAGTGAAACGACTCAGAGGTAGCATCGACATGGTCGTTTTGGAAGTTTGTGGACCCGTTACCCTTTTTGTGTACTGAAAGTGCGGGTAGTGGATCATGAGGGAGGATCTCTTATAGGAAGAAAGTTCAGAGGTATGATCATACATGATTTACTATCTGAAAGAGTGACCGGAATGTGAGTTCAGAAGCACCAGCGGGTACATAACTCGATATTGTGAGAGTGTGAGTTCGGTGGCACCAGCGGGCACATGACTCGATAATCTGAGATGTTGTGGATGTGAGTTCAGTGGCACGAGAGGGTACATGACTCGGGAATCTGGAGAATGGTGAGTGTGAGTTCAGCGGTACCAGCGGGCACGTGACTCGAATGATTGGAAAATGTGGGAATGAGTTCAGAGGTACCAGCGGGCACGTGACTCGAATGATTGTAAAATGTGGGAATGAGTTCAGAGGTACCAGCGAGCACGTGACTCAAATGATTGTAAAATGTGGGAATGAGTTCAGAGGTACCAGCGGGCACATGACTCTACGTATGGAACCAGAGTGTAAGTTCAGTGGTACGGGGAGGTACATAACTCGACACTCTGAGATGTCTTGAGGATTTTGTTTCAGACATAATACTTCTTCAGAAACTTGCCGTTGATGGGCAACATGAGCAAGTCTCCATTTTGTTTTGCGAGGCGGTAGGCGCCGTTGGAGAATACAGCTTCGATGATGAACGGGCCTTCCTATTTGGTTGGAATTTACCGGCAGTTTTTTGCGTCATAACCATCGGCCTCCGAACCGCCAGAACGAGATCGCCTATTTGGAATGTTCTGACCTTGACCTTCTTGTTTAAAGCTCCAGAGATTCGAGCTTGATACAGCTCAATTCGTTGCTGAGCTAACAGGCGCTTCTCGTCTAGGGCCTCCAATTCCTGTAGTCGGCGATGGTGGTTTTCGTCTGTCGTCAGCTGATGTGTGAGGGCGACGCAGAGTGAGGGGATCTGCGTCTCCAATGGGAGAACTGCCTCACTTTCGTACACCAGGGAAAATGGTGTATTCCCGGTGGCTATTCGAACTGTGGTGCGATACGCCCATAAGCATTCGCCGAGCTTCTCATTCCACGTCACGCTTGTTGGATGACACAAATTTCTTGAGTAGCTTGATTATGGTTTTGTTGAATGCTTCTGCTAACCCGTTGGCTGCTGGGTTGTAGGGTGTCGAAGCAATATTCTGAATTTGGTGCTTGTTACAGAACCGATAAAATGCGTGGCTTGCGAATTGTGGCCCATTGTCGTGAATGATTCTTCGGGGCAGTCCAAAGCGGTAGATGACATGATGCTTAAGGAAACTGATCACGTTTGAAGTTTTCACCTCTGCCAATGGGATGGCTTCCGCCCATTTGGAGAAGTAATCGGTGATTGCGAGTATGAATCGGTGTCCTCTGGACGAAGGTGGGGTAATTGGGCCGACGATGTCCATGCCCCATGCTTCGAATGGCCAGGAGGCCACAGTCGGATATAGGAATTCAGATGGCTGGTGGATGAAGTCGGCATGGATTTGGCAGGCTTTGTTCTTTCGTGCATAATCTATTGCGTCTGCAACCATCGTGGGCCAGTAATAGCCCATTCGGCGAAGGCGGTCTTACAGTTTCGAGCCAGGTTGATGGGCTCCGCAGACACCATCATGGGCCTCGCGCACGGCTTCCATGGCTTCTGTATTTGATAGACACCGAAGCAGTAAACCATCATAGGATCGGTGATACAGCATTTTCGTTTCCGTATCGTAGAAAAATCTGAGAGAACGTCTTCTGATAGAAATACTTCCTTCGGATTCTCTGGCAGGATGTCGTATACTACGAAGTCGATGAACGGCTGTCTCCAGTCTGGTGCTTCGTCGACTGAAAAGCGGAGTAGCTTTTAATGCATCGAATGTTATCCCTAGGACAGACCAGTTCGCGGCCTATTATGTCGACCTGATGATGAGCGTAATTTGGCACAGCTAGGGAAGTGGCCAAACCAGCTAGTGCATCAGCCTCAATGTTCTGGAGTCTAGGAACATGTTCTATGAAGAATCCTTCCAGAGACGAGATGATGTCGATTGCTATTTGATGATACGGGATCATGTCTTCGTGGCGGACCTCGTATGACCCCCGAATCTGATTGACGATTAACTGTGAGTCGCCGTATGCTTCAAGATACTCTACCCCCAGCTCCTTCGCGAGCCGGAGGCCAATGACCAAGGCATTGTACTCGGCCATATAATTTGAACAGGGCTCTGTGAGTGAGTAGGCCCGATTGGTCACCAAGCCGGAGGAAGAAATCAGCACCACTCCAACTCCAGCGATGATGTTGCCTTTGGGTCTAGTTCTCGAAGTGCCGTCAAAGAACATTCGCCAGATGGCATCATGGGAGACTGCATTTGAACTGGTGACCTCATCCGGTATCTCTATACCCTGGTCGTCTCCGAGCCTGGATGGGCTGCTAGAAAGTCTGCCAGAGCCTGGCCTTTAACAGCCTTTTACGGGACGAAGATCCTGTGGTATGGTGATAGTAATATCGCCCAGGTAGCAAGGCGAGAGCTGAGTGCCCCAGGTTTGGTCATGAGGATCCTGAGGGGGTTGATCCGCGATATCACGTAGATGGTTTGTCCCGTGACGTTGTATCGCATCTTCTGGATTGCGAACACGAGAGCAAGGCATTCCTTCTCTACGGTCGTATATCGGTATTCTGGCCCAATTATCTTCTGACTGAGGTAGTATATAGCTTGTTCGTGGCCCGCATCATTGTTCTGTGCCAACAGAGCACCAAGAGAATGTTTCATCGCTCGCACATAGAGCAGGAATGGCTTTCCAGCAACAGGAGCTACCAGGACTGGGGGTTTGACAAATATTCTTTGATGCTGTCGAAAGCACGCTGGCATTCCTCATCCCATACGAAAGAGACTCCCTTCTTCATGAGATGGGTGAATGGTTGACATCGTCCGGAGAGATTAGAGATGAATCTCCTTATGTAAGCTAGCCTGCCTTGGAGGCCTCGGAGTTCACAGAGATTTCTCGGGGGACCCATCTCCATGATTGCCTTTGTTTTCTCGGGGTCGATGTGAATGCCCTGAGAAGTGATGACGAAACCCATGAATTTCCCGCTGGAGACACCCAAGAATAATTTCGTAGGGTTCATCTTTAAGTTGTGTGATCGCATTAGGTCGAACACTGTCCTGAGATCTTACAGATGATCTTCCTTCGAACGGCTTTTGACGGCGATGTCGTCGACGTAGCATTCTACTGTCTTGCGTAAGTGGTCTCTAAAGATGACGCTCATAGCTCTCTGGTAAGTAGCGC
Organism: Iris pallida; assembly: GCA_029216955.1. NCBI lineage: Eukaryota > Viridiplantae > Streptophyta > Magnoliopsida > Asparagales > Iridaceae > Iris > Iris pallida. Next base: position 35,487 of record JANAVB010011522.1, read on the forward strand.
CAGCATTCCTTAAACCGAAAGGCATGGCGGTGTAGCAATATGTACCAATTGGCGTTCGGAATGATGTGTGCTTCTCGTCGTCAGGGAACATCTTGATCTGGTTGTATCCTGAGAAGCCATCCATGAAGGACATACGTTCGAATCTGCAGGTGTTGTCGATCATAATATCTGTGATAGGAAGAGGAAATTCATCTTTAGGGCATGCCTCATTCAGATTCTGGAAGTCAATGCATATTCGGATCTTCCCGTTCTTCTTGAGAACTGGTACGATGTTGGCTACCCAGTCTGGATGCTGCTCTTTGCGAATGAAGCCGCTAGCTATCAGTTTGTTGACCTCGGCTTCAATAGTGTTCATGACATCGGGACGAAATCGTCGTTGTTGTTGCTTGACAGGTTTTGTATCCGGACGAATATTGAGTTTATAGAGTATGATCTCGGGGTCCAATCCTGGCATATCTTTATAGCTCCATGCGAACACATCGACATACTCCTTGATGAGTTGGAGCAGCAACTCTCGCTCTTCATCTGTCAGACTCTGGCTAATGAAGATTGGTTTCGGGGAGGCTTCATCACCAAGATTAACTTGTATGACCTCATCCTCGGTGGAAGGTTCTCTTTGCTCGAAACGCTTTTCCCATTGTTCATCTAGCTGTTGGGCCCACGGCTCTAGCTCGAGAATTTTGGGAATGTCTTTATCTTCTTCATAAGCATCGGCGAATGCCATGTTGACTGACAGGACTTGTCTAAATACGTCTCCGATGCTGGTATCCGAGTCAGAAGTTGGTGACCTGGTCGAATGTGAGTGCCAGTCGCATTCTTCATCTAAACTTTCAGGGGTTGTCGTGGGTGTTACATACCCTAATCCACATCGAGTCTTGCTATAGTAGTCCCGTGGTTTGCCAGCCGGGACCGGCAGCTTCAAAGGTAATCGTCGTCCAGTACCGTAATTCAAGCCCGGTGTCGTTTCCAGGTCATACCCCTGTTTCTGCATGAGATATTTAGATTGGGGGCTATAAAGATACAGAGGCAGTCTCCCGACATCCGATCCAAGGTCGACTTCTTCTATGGTGAAGGGATACGGATCGTCCTTCCGGCCGAAGATGATTGGATGGTCCTCTCCCTCGATTATTCGGTAAGCGTCTTCTGCTGGAGTAAGCTGGATTGTGGTGTATACATTTGTCACCTGTGTGTGTAGGTGAGTGCCTATACCGTGTTCCATAGCGTACATTGTACAAAGCTTATTAAGCTCGAGGTAGTTCAAAGATAGCCCTTTATTGATGAAGTAAGGTATCTTTTCTAGGGGAATTACATCATCTGCGGAGGGAACATCAGTATGGGAAGCCACATACTTGGCTAGCTCCGGTTTCTCTTCGGCTACCCCTTGTGTGAATGAAGACTGAGAGGACGACCTGGGAAGCTTGATCGTCAGCGGTTCAGTTGATGGAGTTGAGCGTGGAGTTGTTGGCAGACCAGCGACCCCCAGTTTGGTACTTGATGTGGGGCGAGGAGTGGCTGGTTCGTTAGAAGTGTCAGACCTTGCATCGGGGTGACGACCTTTCTTGGGAAGGCGTATCGTCAGTGGTTTGTCGGAGGGATTGAGCTTCTCCGTTTGGGGCTGGCCGACTCTCGGCAGTCTGATTGTTAGTGGCCTCATTGTGGATCTTTGCACTTGGCCAGACCTTGGCAGCCGGATTATCATCTGCTCTTCTTGTGCCGAGAGGCTGATTGCATCTTTACGCAGAGTGGCGGTAAGGGATGCAGACCTGCCCGGTTTGCGAGCTTGGAGGTGGATCGTCAGAGGCTCTTCTGATCCTGTGGCTGTCTCGGTACTAGCTTGTACATCTCCTTCACCAAGATGCTTCTTCGATTTTTCGTATAGGAAGGAATCTGAGCAGTAAGATTCGACCCCTTTGAAGGGATCGATATCAACAAATTCCGTCCTCACAAAGCCGTGCTTGTCGACATATTTGAAGTACTGGTGCAGCGTGGAAGGCACAATCATATAATCTGTATCCATGGGCGCCCCAAGATGTTGTAAGAAGTGTCTGCATCGATAACGTAGCAGGTGACTTCTGATTGGAGGTCGCCAATTTGACACTTCAAATGAATCTTCCCAATAGGGTAGCTCCTGCCCGAATTGAAACTGCTGATGGCGGTGTTTGTAGGTGTCAGGCGATGCATTGGGATATGAAGATGATGTAGCAGACCCTTCGGGATAATGCTTATAGAAGAGCCAGGATCAATGTGCATTCGGTCCACCTTTACATCGCCGATGTATCCAGTGTAGTATAGTGGGCGATCGTGCAGATTAGTTTTGATGAGCATGTCCTGCGGAGTGAAGACGATGTTGGGCATTGCCCCCGTGCAGGCGCTGTCTTGGAGATCTGCAGGCGGGTCCTCCCCCGTGAGGTTAACTTGAGCCAGGTATGCGTCGGCATTTTGGTGTACATCGCTCATAGCCGCACGAACATCTTTGGAGAGTCTTAGGAGCTCGTATAATGACAACTTGGCCGTGTGTTGGCTAATTGTGCCAAGATGTCGAAGTTGTAGGGCCTCTCCAGCCCTTGGGCTGCCTCTTTTCGGAGGGATTTGTCGAAACGAGTCTTCCTCGGCCTAGGCTTGTCGGTCATCGAAGGTTGAACCGGTCCCGGAGCATCAGTTGTGGTGGGTTGATGATCTTCAGCTAGATTGTCAACCACAGGTTAGGGTTGCGCCCCGGACCGCGTGACGACAGCTGTAGCTTCTTCGATGTCTGCCGAGATTGTGCAGCAGGATCTGATTTTTCTATTCTTTTTCTCGCAGATAGAAGACGATATGGGCCGAGTCACTTCCGATACCAAGTCTGGATGGATCCACATGACCTCCCCTCGTGATGTGGTGAGGGGCACCAAACCAGCAGCCTGATGTCGAGGAGGTGGAAGATTAGTAATCTCCATTGTCGCCAGAGGGATGGGGACCACCCCATCTTGAGTTTCCGTCGGAGGGAAGCTGCCGAATTGTACCGACACCATATTGGCTGCCACCGTTACCTCTTCGAAATCGATGGCCAGAGCATTCGAATCGATGAGGTTTTGGATGTACTATTTCAGCTGGTAGCATTCGTGCGTAGCATGATGGACGTAGCGATAATAATGGCAGTATTTTGGGTTCTCCATCTCTGCCGGCCGCGGTTCCCGTCTTGGTGGAGGAAGCTGAATTCTGTCCCCTTGTATGAGCATGTCCAAGATGGGCTTGACGTGACCGTCTTCGAAGGAGTAAGTGATTTGCGGCCATTGTTTGTCTGCCGGCTTTGGCTCAGGTTTCTGGGCCGTATCGGCCACCATAGCCTGCTTCCCTCTGCTGTCCCGATTATTGGAGGGGCTACCCCTATTATCGTTGTTGGGACGCTTGCCCTTGTTCTTTCCGTCCGAGATGTGCAATCCCAGTTGGCGAGCCTTCTTCAACCGTTCTTCGGCGCTTGTGGCGCTGATGATGAACGTCTTCCAGTCCTTGAATTGACTTTCGCCCATCCAGAGACTGATTGTTGGGAGGAGTCTCTTTTGGCAAATTTTAATCAAGGAGGAATCTGGATTTCCAGAGGGCAGCTTCATGGCGGTTTGGCGGAACCACTCGATGTAGTTCCTTGTCAGCTCTTTCTCCCCTTAGACGACGTCTATGAGGATGGACATGGTGATGTCCTGCCCTACTTCGTAGAATCTCTCCAAGAACATGCGCTTGAAGCCGGCGAAGGAGTGGATGCAGTTGTCTGGTAGGTTGCGATACCAGTCGAAGGCGACTCCTTCCAATGCCCAGATGAATAATCGTGTGAGAATGGCATCGTCATGGGGCAGATGGTCGGTGGTGACCTCGAAGTAAGTGATGTACCGACTTGCCGAGGTCTTGCCATCATAAGGATTGATATTGAACGGCTTATATCTTGGTGGAAATGGAACATCCCTCTATGCAGCAGGGTACGGTTGCCGTATTCTGAGGTGTTGAGAGTTTTCTCGAGCGTGGAACATGGCTCGGAGCTCCTGGACCTCTCTTCTCGCTTCGCGTGCTTCGTCCACGACCGTGGGGGCCGTTGTTTCCGGAAGATTGTTGCCCGAGTTTGGTGCCGCCGAATTCGAGTCCGTATTGACCGCGGGACCCGTACTTGTTTGGCCAGGCGTCCCACCTTGCAGAGGTGGAAGGGCCTTTAATCTCGTCTACAGACATAACCAAAGCAAGCAATATGGCTTCGAGACTGTCGATGCGCTGGCGATCACTGGAACCACCTTGGTTGCTGTCTGTCATGAATACCGTCTTCATATAGGGAGAGATAGACGGAGCAGTGGAGGAAGCACCCTCTGAATCGTATCCCTGTAGCGATAAATCATCGGGGTATGTGGGCATATTCCCTTCTGACTCAGATTCGGAAGTAACAGTACCCCCAGTCTCCGAGTTCGCCTCGTCATGGGAGTTGTGGACGTCCTCGGGGACGTCGAGATTTGCTGCATCCGATGGGAGAGTTGTCTCCTCCGGCTCGTCTTTTTGGAACATCGGATTGCTGTGGAGGCTCGGAGGGGTGCTACCCCCAGCCCCAGCAACCCCCTGCGTTATGGACGACAAATCTCCCACTGTAGCAGATTTCATCTTAGAGCGAGTACCTTAGAAAACTCCGATGGTGGGCACCCGCTTAGACGACAGTCTTTTAGTTGCAGTGGTTGAGATCTTCGGGCTGGAAACATTCGTCTTCTTCCCCTTTCCATCAGCGGGGATTTTCCGAGCAGAGTTGCAGGAGATCTCGTTCTGGCGGACGGTGATGCTGCTGTGTCGGCTGCTGTGGTCTCGTCTGAATCTGAGTCTGGACCCTCTTGGCTGGTGCCTGGAAACTACTGCTGCCAATGTCCCGGTCCCTCTTCAGCTTCGGGTCTGCCTCCTTCTCTACAGCCTGAGCAATCTTGAGGATGCTCACATTTGTCGTCTCCTGACTAATCGCTACCGCGTGTCGCAGCTCCCTAGTAAGACCTTTCTTGAATCTCCAAGCTCTGTCCTCCGATGCTCTGACTAGGTTCTTCGCGAACCTGCTGAGTCTAGTAAACTCTGAAGTGTACTCCGCAACCATCATAATCTCCTGCTGCAGCGTCTCAAACTGCATCCTCGGCTCATCCCGCTCCATATCTGAGAAAAACTTCTCCTTGAACAGAGTTTTGAAATCTGTCCAAGACACCTGGCGCTCCGCCATCTGGGGCTTCTCCCGGTACCAAGCTCTGGCCAAATCGAAGAGTCGCATGCTAGCCACCTCCACTTTCAGGTCATCCGGGATCCATGCCATCTTCAAGGTCCTCTCTGCATTCTCCAGCCACTCGTCCGCGTAGACGATCCCCTCGTTGCCCCAAAAGTCTATCGAGCTGAGGTTCTGGTAGTCCTTGGCCGTCCCTGGTCTCGATGCTACTAGTGCTGCAGGTACTGCTGGAGCTGGTGCTGCCGGCTCTCTGGTCCTGAGCGCATCTATAACTGTCGCCCGAAAATGTGCTGCCTGGTGGTTCTGGGCCTCTATAAACTGCTGGAACATAGCCATCACCTGAGCACCGTCAAAAGTCATCGTTGGGGGCAGCGGAGAAAAGATAGGGGGCGGTGGCGGAAGCTGATCTAACGGAACGTCTGGTACAGGCTGTCCCGAGCTACTAGCAACTCCCGGCTGATCAACGGTCTTCCTCGTAGCGACCATCCAGCATCAAAAGAAAACTTTATGATTGATAAAACCTAAACTACCAGAAAATGTAAATATTTATATAATCCATATATACCCGATGTACCCGATTCCTATGCTGTGATTCAAGTTTCCCTAGTTTTAAATCAAGTCCCCCAATAGTACACTAATACCTAGGTACTATTAGGACAGACCTGCATGGGCCACCACTCAAAACATGTCACGATCCGCTCCCGAATAATCGGACACGAGTCGGACACGCCCAGCCTTCATCGTTGGACACGATGAAGTAAGCTGTATCAATCTAGAGAAATCTAACCAGATAATCAAGACAAGTACAAATCACAGCATCTATAAACGTATCCCAGAAAAAAAAAAGTAAAGTACAGGTCTACAAGTTATTACATTCATCCAGCTAGAATAAGTCTGATAGTCTCAATACAAGGAAAATATAGAAATACTAAGGTAAAGCTCTAGGCTTCTGCAGCCTCTAAGTCAAGAGCTCCAGCTGGCTCTCCTACATCTATTGGCTCTCGGCCATAATATGTGTCGCACAGAGCCTCCAACTCACCTACAACATCCTAGTCAGGAGCAGAGCAAAGTACAGTTCTAGGTAATGAACAAGAACATGACATGAAACTGAGTACAGGGTACATGAAAATGAAATACAAAAAAGTAGTACAGGAAATAAAGTACAGAAAAATAGAGTACAGGAACTACAGTACAGGAATGTAAAGTACGGCAAATATAAAGTACAGGGAATATAATGTACAGAAATGAAACTATAATCCTGAAGTACCAGATATGATAAGTGCACAATATTTGAAATTCATCTAGTCCATGTGACCGGCTGGGGTGAATACAAGAGCATGTACAGGAGTACATGAATATGGTACGACTTAGGGCCCGCGTGCACGATACACCTAAGCTATCTACATGAATATAGTAACCGGGGTTTGGTCACATGGCTTATTGTATTTCCCCACCCGACACAAGTAAGTACAAGAACAGGAATACAGGAGTATAGGGGTACAGGGGTACAGGATATCGTGTCATGACGTGTCACAAGAAAGCTACAACATATGTAAATGTACAAGACCGTAGAAAAGTACTTGCCTTGCTCCGGAAAAGTACTGGTAAACAATGGAGCTGGATATCTTCATGTTATGAATAATTTGATACAAGTTGATTAATTAAAAGCTTACTAGTTAAAACTTCTAGCTAACATCTGACCACTAATAAATTTTAGTTTAACCCCTGCTAACCCAGACTCATTTAACCATCCTATATATATAAAGTAACAGCTATTATAGCAAAATACTCTTTTTCCATTCCTTTTTACACAATACAAAATAGCAGTTCCTAAATAAAATAACTAGCTCAGACTAACTGTTCTCCCTTACTTAAAATCCATAACTCAGAATGAAACTAGGTTACTACACAAACTTAGTAAAGTTTTTGATACTACAGCCTCAACAAAATTGCTACACAAAAGTTTAGTGAAACACTCATTGCTTGAGCAAACAAGCATTTAATAAGGAGATTGAAATTAAACAATCATGGTATACCCCACCCTACTGCACTCTTTACAAACCTACAACTTAATATTCCGAACCTATTTCTATGATCAGAAATTTCCCAACCTGCCAACACACACAACCCAGGAAAACCTGTATTTATTCACAAAATAAATAACACACAGGTTGGTTCTCTCTGTTCAAAATGAGGCTCCAGCTAAGCAATTCCCTTTATATTTCAACCCCAAATATAATATACAAATTAAGTTTGAATTGGAGGTAACAAACCTCAGAAAAATATATACAACAGAAAATAAAATAAAACAATTATCAACACCAATTCTCCTATATGATTCTCCAAATCTCGGTCATACAAACTCTGTCCTGCAACCTCGACCTCGACACTAAACACCCAAGGGACATGAGCTGCTCTTCGGCACGATCAACTCAACTCAGATAGCTAACCCTTGACCAATGCCAATCTACTCGAGATTGGCACCGAACTGAACTCAACTTGTTGAACACAACAATGTTGATAAGACCAGGCTGGACACGGCTACATTCGGACACAATGCATCCCGACCCCCACAATAGACTGCAACTAAACAAACAAATCAAAGTGCATTTGCAAAAAAATATAGAAACATACCTTATCTGAATTTCCAGTAACGAATACAATCCTGAAGAAGTAGACACTACCAAGAATTGGACACAGCTGCTCTCTTGTCTGAAAAGAATCAATGTTCAATATCTCATTGAACAACAAAGAAAAGGAAACAGCTCAACATACATCTGAATTTGTTCAATTGAAGGGAAAGATCAAATCCAGGAACTTACTCACAATAACTCGATCACAAATCGAATCGGCTCTCTAGAGAGCAGAAATCCTATGATCTGATCAAAGAAAGAATTCTAATTACTAAAATTTCAAAGTATTAAAAATTACCAGATCTGAAACAACTTGGATCAAAACTTACTGATTCTCTACTGTTCTGAGAAAAAATAGAACACCTAGCTCGATCTATCTCGATCAATTTTCTATATGAAAATTGAGCACAACAGAGTGAATCGGTCAAGAATTCGAGGAATTTGGGATCCAACAGTATCAAGTGTTACGAAATGGAGATTTACTTACGAGCCTCTATCGAACTCACTCGACGGAGTCGAAGAAGAACAGCTCCGTCCGCACCCTGCTAGATCGCTGGAGGAGGATGACAGTCGTCGAAAAGATAAAGAATTACCGGAGTTCATCGTGTTCCCCGAGTACCGCCGCTAGAGAAGGTCCTCAGGTGCTGGTGTGGGAGCTCGATGCCATCGCCAACCCCATCGATGTCGGTGAGCTAGGTTAGGGCTTCGGGTTTGTTTGAAAGAAAGGGATCAGAAAAAAAATCGGAGACGAAAAATAACTTTCTCTCTCATCCGCCGAATATAATAAGAATGGAAATTTGCATATGGCCCCTTCCGCTGGGCAAATAAGCGAAAAAGCCCCTGCTGTTTCATTATTACAAGATTTTAGTGAGATCAGTTAGAATTTGAATTAAGGTACAGGGACCACCAAATTAGTTTGTTATAACTAATTTTTGAATTCAAATATTTTGGGACTAAACAAACTGGAGGAAAAAATTAGAAGATTCTAATTAATTGAAGAGTGGGGTTACACAATCATCCTTGAAGGAATAGAGAAGATCACGGCTTTGGCTAGAACACTTGCGAAGAGACAAGAACACACACCTGGAGAGATCACCAGGTCCTCAGAGGGACGTAACAAGACAAATAATATCATGACATAATACTGAATATAAACTGCCCAATAAGTCAATTGGATTATAACATGGTCCAATACTCTACCATTGAATTAGCGTACCATCCTCCCAACCAAACAAGGACAGGAGATGGCACCCTAATCTACGATGGAGTATCTTTCCATGCCATGAATCCAATATGGTATTCGGACCACAACAAGGTTCAATACCTTCTCATCGAAGTAATAAGCCACACCTATAACCAAACAAGGACAAGATGTGGTAAACTAGTCCGCGACAAGTTACTGTTCCAAGCCGCGATCAGATATAAATACTCAAACCAAAAGTACCCATACCTAACGGATAAGGTAGCCTAACCATTCTAAGTTAATGCAGTTTAAAACAAACCTCCAACACATGGGCTCTCTGGCTAAAATGGGATTAGCATGGTCCCCCTTGGGGCACCAGAGGCCCAGTAAGAGCATAACGTTTCGCAGAACGTCAGTAGTCGTCAGTATCCATGGGTAATCTCACCCACGTCTTCGGCGGAGCTCACAGGTTACAAAAGGTAAAGTAAATAGTAGCCTATACGCTAAGGAATTGTCCTCCATGCCCAATCCCTACTATGTTGTATCCATAACACATATACCCTCTATTAACCGCTAAGTCAAAATAATCATGCAATACTATTAGCGGTTAATCCAATCACACGGCTTATACGTACCGGTGGCTAGCCAGTCACGCATGTCCGAGTTCTATATGCCACTTGCGACTCCATGGTACAAATGTGTCAAGGCCTATGAATGCAACACAACAAAAGGGTGGTCCCTTAAATCTAAGTTCAATGTATATAAAAATAATAAATAGCAAAAATAGAACTGAACAGTAAAATTATATCTAATTTTGACATGTATCACAGTTTATTTTGCAGAAAGTAAATAATAAGTAAATGCATGAAATATGAGCTAAAGTAAATAGACAGCAAATGGCAAGGTATCTTGCCTGGAGGTAGTGTGCAGAATGGCGACGTCCGATGACTTAAATCGTTAGAATAATAAAGCAACGAAAGCCAACTTTTATGGACGACCTCGGATGCTGAAATAAATATCACGAACAATTTCGATATAAAAAAATGTCTTGAAATGCCTGTCCAAAAGTTTAATTCTGGACATAGGGGCAAAATTGTAATTTCGGATTAAAACGATGTCTGCCGTTGGACCCGTTTTGTACCGAAAAGCATGACAATACTTATGGTCTCTAAAGTCTTCAAACTATATGTCTACGGTCCGATGATGAGACAAACCCAACCGTATATCCAAAGTCGGATTCCGGTGGGCCGTGCACAAATTCGTCCGTTAGATCAAGTCGCGGGCCCGCCAAAAAGACGTTCCGGTTGACCTTCTCAGAATCGGATCAAACTTGGCATACAGGACCAAAAAATGATACGATCCTGATGGCGCAAGTTTCATCTCGATCCGACGAACGTGCACGAAGTTATGGACTAGTTTGTAAAGGGGCGGATACAGGGTATCTCGGTCGATACGTCTCAATTTCGCCACGCACACACAACGAAATCGAGTTCCATCGAATCCCACACGTCTGCGAAGTCGATACGCACCTTTCGATGCTTTCCGTTCGCGATCACGTCGCCTGGTTTGTCGGGGCGCACGCCGTATCGGTAAGAATTTTCTAAATTCCTATCGTTTAAAAAAATTTTTCGTTGAACTTGGAAAACCGAGTTCTCGGCTTACAGTCATCAAAATTGACTTCCGTAAAAAGGGTATTGTAGCCTTTTATGTTGTCTAAAAGTGTATTTAAATAGTTTTCTAGTAAAACTAATATCTTTACAGAAAAGTGGCTTGCAAGTCGGATGTGTTGACTATTTTCTATACTGTTTAACCATTGGTTTTCATCGACTTTGGAGTCAAATTTGCTGGACAATGCTTCTCAACTATAACCAACCTAATTGTGGGATTCCAAGGGGTTATGTAGGCCTTGCATAGGAATTTCTAGGTCGAGAAAATAGAGTAGAATTCAAAGGCTTAAGGTTGAAAGATGGTACCCATCGCAGTGAATCCTAGAACAGAGTGCTATGTTCTGGCTGTGCCGGTGGTCCTAACAGTGCTGTGAGCGGCAGCGCACAACCATCAGCGGTGTACAGGTGACACAGCAGCTTCGACCAAGGCTTGGGGCCCTCGGGGACGCGTGAGCTTCGATCGTAAGGAAGCTCTTTGGGTTTTGAAGGCAAATCCCTATCGATAGTTCATCTATTAATATAAAGATATACCTAGCCAACTTTAAACTGATTTCCTCACCCGTTTAAATCAAATTTCATTTGGATTTCAATCCAGTTGGATGAGAACATAATCTGGATTTAATAGGATTTGGTCTCATCAAGTTTGGATGAGAATTCGTTTAAAACCAAATTTCGAAAGATGAAGAAAGTTGTGCTCGGGGCACAGTAGGCTCTATATATTAAGGAGATAAACAGTACAATTTAAACTTATATATATATATATTTTTTTTTTAAACTTATATATACAATTTAAACAGTACAATTTAAACTTATATATACAATTTAAACTTATATATATATATATATATATATATATATATATATATATATATATATATACACCTAAAAAATTCTAAAACTTAATGAACACCTTATAAGATATTTTTAGGAAAATATTTGGCAAGCATATTATCAGGAAGAAATATTTATGCTGACTTTTTTTAATAAAAAAACATATAACTATTTACTAAATTATTTGATAATTTGAAAATACCATAGAATATTGGAATAAGAATCTTAAAAATTCTAAAATTCAGTAATCACCTAAAATTATATTTTTTTTAGTGAAATTGTATGAGAAATACTAATAATAGTACTTCTGTTGCTAGTTTTTGCTATATAGAAAAATTATATAATTAAGTACTAATCATATTCGATAAATAGGAAAATTGCTCTAAAATATTTATAATATAATAATAATACATTTTTTCATGGAGATGGGGGTTTACAGCTAGTAGGCTAATCAAGGCATATAACTGAACTAGTCGTGCCATGATCTCTAGTCAATGTGCATAACAAAATTTTAGCATGACTAAGACTAGATTTGTAAATAAAATACAAAACAACTTATTTAAGCAATTTAAAAATAAAAAAATTCCTTAAAAATTTTGGGGGTTACAGCCATAGATATATACTCTCTAGATTGGTTATGTATAAGTATAACCTGTTCTGATACCAATTGTAGGACCGTTGAGCACCTCTAGAGGGGGTGAATAGAGTGTGTGCGTGTGCAGCAGAAATAATAACTACTTAAAATTAAATAATTATAAACTATGGCAGATGTAAGAGACAGTAAATAAATGCAGTAAAGTAAGAGATCAAAGAATCAAATTCAGTGACACAGCGATGTATACTGGTCTCCCTCTGAGAGGACTACTCCAGTCTCGAGTATTCTTGCTCGATGTTAATCCACTATGCATAAGCTAAATGAGAGCTTGTAGTCTCTTACAATACCGTGCTTGATGACGAGCGCAAGACCGACTGCACAAACTTGATTTCAAAAACTGGAATATTTTTTGAATTGCAACCTCTAATACAACTCTTCTGAACCAAAACTTTAGATTGAAACAGAACTGTACTGGATTTGGTTAAAGAGTGGTATATGCTAAATTTGAAAGCTTTTGCTCGAGATAAACACTTAAAGAGATAGAGAAAAGAGAATAGATGAGTTGATTTAAAATGGTAGGAATTCTTCTCTATTTATAGTGTTTTTGCTGACCAAACTCGGGCAGAGTTCTGGTAGAGTTCGGATGCATGAATCTCGCAAACGAACATTATATGCATATATGGTGGAAACTAAACTTCAAATTACCCATATCGAACTCGGACCAAACTCGGTTAGAGTTTTGTCAGAGTTCTGTTGGATCAAAACTAAAATAAATGGGCCAAATTTGTATAGGCATTGGGCTTTTTAGAATTGTGGATTTTTGGATTAGATAGGTAGGCTTATTTGGATATGTGGACTAATGGAAACCTCAGATAGTATCAATCCCGATCAATCTCACAACTCAAATAAAATTAAAAAAATACAAAATAAAATATAAAAGTCTTTGTCTTTAATCCATTGTGATTTGTTCTTGATGACGACGCAATGTACGGACTTTTAAGTTGTGGGATGTAGATGCAGTAGACGTTCTTCTTTTTCAAACCTGCAAACCTGTAATAGTTTATATTTTGTGTATCGACCAAAGTTATCATTCATTGTCAAAATCAGGTATGATCATTAACCAATGGGCAAACAATATGTAATCATGGTTTTAGCTGTCGATAAAAAATTTATTTTGTCTTTTCAATATAATCTCAATCTTGATGTACAAGTTCTGTTCAACTTCTGAAGAATCACTGCCTTTATGATGATGCATGACTGCCTTAAACGGGAAATGAAGCATAAGTTTTATAAAAATGACCCCACTATATACATATATGGGATTTTTATTCATAAACTAATAAGTATGTAGAAAAAACTAATAAGTATGTAGAAAGATCTTGGCTACACAAATCTGTGGAAAGAATTCAGCCGTATAAATCTGTCAAAAAGCATGGTCATCAACATTAATAGTTTACCAGAATGTGAAGACTCTCCCAGTCAACTAAACGCATAAGATTCTTGATACATTGGATACATAAGCTGAGTCTTTGTTTAGGAAGAAGACACATCTGATGTAGCTTTACTTGTAAACTTTCCAACATCGAACCAAAACTGGTACATAACAAAATGTCATTTTTCGCATAAAATTTTGAATATCATTGCCTTTGAACTAGTGTGACGTATAATTATCTGTTATAATCCTGACTGCATAGGGCTTATGCACGCTCTAGTTCCAAAATACTTAGGAACCCAAGACATGAGCATGCCAGTTGTACGACTAGAATAAGTATTCCCAATTTAATAGGCTTATCCTAATCGTGGTACGTTGAATCCTATAACTACAATAGAATATTCACAGTTAATCTAATATCTCCACAGCAATAATACAACATTATAATCTCATTCGTAGAACAACAACATCAGCACAGAAGAGAATAATAATACTAAGGTCTGACTGAAATAAAATAAGTCTGAATCTCCAAATACAATATCTGTATGAAATAACCAAGTCTAGTAGAAATATCCACGAAAATAAGATATAATGCTGGAAATATAAATATTGAAATAAGAAAATAGTTAGGACATAGCTAGCTAGATAAATTCCAATGACTCTAATCAACTGCTAATCCCTGGATTAGGAAAACTCCTCGGACACAACCTCTATGTCATCTGCAAGAAATTTGTGCTCGATTCCTGGTCTGTAAACTATAGGATAAAGGTACTCTTCTAGATATGGGAAAGAACTAGATCCTCAGAGGGACGTAACAAGATACAAAATAACAAGCTACAATATGAACTGAAATAAATACAAAAATAAACTGGATAAACTATCCATCTATGTGAATGCACGTCGAAGATGACTTTGGACCGTATGGGTAGGTAAGGGAGTAGAATTAGAGTCAACCAGTGCTGAAATATATACTAGCATACCTTTCGATTGTACCGGAGACTAGTTCGTGGCCACTATCGGATAAATCCACCAGTATAGCCTATAACATGTTACACTGAGGCTGATATGCAAGTGTCTGTCCCATACGCCTACTAATAATCTTCCCTCCCATGTCCTGTTCGAATCACATCCATGACTCGGGCAATCCACATCTCTATGCAAGTCACTAACTTGACTCAATCTAATCAATATGAACCGCCACATGAAATGTCTGTATCGGTAGCGAGCCAAGTACGTAAGCTCATGCCAACACAATGTAATCTCACTCATTGTGCTGTGTATGATATGTGACAAGGCATAGAAGTCTTTTAGAAATAATTTCACATAATCCGGGTATGTCTTCTAGATACGTAAGTCAAACACACGCACACGAGCTTCGATAACCACATTGATGGCACCCAAGTCATACTTGGACACACTCTACTAACATGACTACTTCTAGCACAACAACAATCCAAGTATTTTACAGTACAAGAAAAGTAGCAAGGTAGCTTGCCTGGATTTGTAGCGAAGGAATAAAGTATTGGTCCGGCTTCAACTTCCGTAGTCATTGTCTCACGAACTCTTGTGGATAATAATAACTAACATTGATAACCACACTAACATTATTACTACCATCATATATAATTATAATCTATAGCTATTTAGTCTATAATAATACTAGTCACGAATTATAACAAATCACAATAACCCTTATAGGCCTAACATAAAATCACACCAAAAATATATATATATATATATAAATATTCAGTTTTAATTCTAAAATAATACTCTATTATTCTGAAAAAATATTATATCACCATATTTATAGAAAAATTGGTTTGGAAACATCCTATGATCAACTAGCATCAACATTGATAAATTGATGTTGTTTGAAAACCTTATTGACCATGATAAAATACAATTAAAATTCTGAAATAAATAGAAATTAAATCTTTACTTATCAACTAAATATACTCATGTATCGAGTACCAAAATTTATTTAGCCATGGATGCACACAAAATAGTTTGGGACTCACAAGATAACAATTTCAATGGTCGGAATTACGGTAGAATTTGATTTTCGAAGATGAGTGGAAATATATATCAAAACAGTATAAATATGAAAAAAAAAAAAACTTGAAAGGAGTTTTAGATAATCGAATTACAAACATTTTCATATAGGTTCTTGATACCAAAAGTCAGTTTATATAGATCAAAATCTACTTGCACCAAACAGTGTCTATTCTAGACACACCTTCATAAAACGTGTGCCCCGATCAAACAAAGACATAATTTCAACGTAAAATATGAGAATAATAGACACATATAGGAATCTATTATCTTTGGTCTTGCGAAATATGGATCTCTAGAAGTCACAGAATCGCATTAGCAAAAAGGGTGTACCTGTTGAGTTGTTCGACAAGGGGATTGGGTCGGCTTTGATGGGCTATTTCTATCTCGAAAGGGATGTACAAGCCTATGGGCTCCTTGGGAAGGTGGAGGGGTGTCTTGGCAGTATCGGGATTGAGGTGGTCGGCCTTGGTTGGTGTGGCAAGCGGCCGAACAGTAGCAAAGAAGAAGAAGAAGAAGTCGGCAGTAATAGGGTGGTCGAGTTTATGGTTTTAGTAATGGGTTTTCGGGTAGGGTTAGGTTATATATAGGTTTTTGATGGGGGGGTCAGGTATGTACTGGTATAGGAGGGTTTTTGGTAGGTTTTGATAGGTTTTGGAGTCCTAATGCAAGAGGAATTGGTTAACAATTCTTAGGAGAAATTTGAGTATCTAAATATGGAAACTTAGATTGGGTTGTTTCCTTTTTTAGGATTTAACCCAATAAATGCCTAATAAATCAGTGGGTTTAATCAAGGATCGTCCCTCTAAGTTGGGTTAACTCCAACTTGTTGGACAAGTTTTGGGTGCGAAAGAAATATTAGGATTGGCATTTGAATTTAAATAGAACATGGGACCTCGATTGAGTGGCACACCCTAGTAATGTGTGTAGTAGGCTCAAAATAGTCGAAATCATATATTGGGTCGTTTAGGTTGGATCGATATTGAATCCCTAATTCAAGTTGAAAAGTACGACAAGTTTTATGCTAGGTAACTTTTTGGTCTAAATTAACCCTAAAGTTGTGTGAAGCAAATAAAATAGAAAAAATATTTGATGGGACATGATATACCAAATCGAAGATAAACTTGTCTAGATCAAAACTCATGAAGGAAGTTTCTAGAGATTTATATTTCTTGTGCTCCAAAAATTAAAGCTACGTACAAGTACATATTATGATCAGAAATAATAGTGGGAAAATATATAATAACCATTATATAACTTAATAAAATACTAAAATATATATATATATTATATATATATATATATATATATATATATAATTCAGATATCTTACAACCTCTCCTCCTTAGAAAATTTTACCCTCGAAATTAAGCACACACTATTATAAAAGCAATCAATAATAACTAATTAAAGAAGACATACCTAATCCCATAAAGAGATGAGGGAAATGCTCCCTAATCGCATCCTCGCGCTCCCAAGTTGACTCGTCTAGTGCATGATGCCTCCACGCGACACGAACTGAAGGAATGGTCTAGCCCTGCAAGACTTTCTCTCGAAGGTCCAAAATCTCTACGGACTGCTCTTCGTAGGATAGGCTCGGCCCCACAGTAATCTCGGAATGGTCCAGAACGTGACTAGGATATGACACATACATCCTCAGCTGAGATACATAGAACATGTCATGAACTCCTTCCAAGGTCTGTGGCAACGCAAGTCTGTTAGCGACTTCTTCAACTCTCTCTCACGCGAACGGTCCGATGTATCTCAAACTAAGCTTCCCTCTCCCTCCAAATCTAATGGTCCCTCTGGTAGGAGAAACCTTCAAAAATATATGATCCCCTGGATGAAACTCCAATGGTCGACGATTATTGTCGGCCCACTGCTTCATTCAACCTTGTGTTGCTCATAAATGTCCTTGAATTTGCTTTACCTTCTCCACAGTACGGACTACTAGCTCTGGTCCTAATATATGTCGCTCACCAACATCACTCCAACATACTGGAGAACGACACTTCCTTCAATACAAAGCTTCTAATGGCGCCATCTGGATACTCGCCTGGTAACTATTATTATAAAAAAACTCAACTAAATGAAGATGGTCCTTCCATGAACCTCCAAAATCAAGCATGCACACTCTCAGCATATCCTCCAAGGTCTGTATGATACACTCTAACTGTCCATCCGTTTGCGGATGATATGAAGTACTGAACTTCAACCTCGTCCCAAGGCTCTCCTGCATGCTCCTCCAAAAGTGTGAAATAAACCTCGATTCTCTGTCGGACATAATACTAATTGGTAATCCATGTAGCTGTATACTTTACTTCATATACATGTCGGCTAACACCTCGGTAGATTTGACCACTTTGAAAGACAAGAAATGGGCTGCTTTCTTGAGTTGATCTACTATAACCCAAAATGCATCTCTATCACTCGGGCTCCTCGAAGATCCCGTCACAAAATCCATCATAATATGCTCTCATTTTTACTTCAGAATGGATAACGGCTGAAGCAATCCTACTGACCTCTAATGTTCAGCCTTAACTTGCTGACACACCAAACACTTCGCTACAAATCAGGCTATCTCCCGCTTCATTCTATGCCACCAATAATACTGCTTCAGGCTCTGTATATCATTGTCCTTCCTAGATGAATGGAATACGATGAATATATGCCTCAGTCATCAGCTCTTGTCGAAGCTCCACATTCAAAACGTAGAGGCGATCTCCATACCTCAAGGTCCCTTTCTCATGAATACACAATCCGGTCTGGATATCGACCTCAGTCCTTTGTCGACATCTCTTAAATCTCGCATCTGCCGACAATGTAGCCTTGATCCTCTCGACAAATAATGACTGCACCTGAAGACTCGTCAAATGGCCGTCTACTCCTGGCAATATAACTTCTAACCCCAACTTCTATAGGTCTTCTAATAGATATGGTTGAGTAGTCAAGAAAAATGCTATTTGTTTTATGTTTAAAGCATCAGCACTACATTCGCCTTTCCCGGGTGGTACTGTAAGTTAATCTTGAAATCCTTCATCAATTCCAACCATCTTCTCTGTCTCATATTCAAGTCCTTCTGAGTAAAGACATACTTCAAACTCTTATGATCTGTAAAGATCACCACTCGCTCCCCATACAAATAATGCCTCCAAAGCTTCAATGCAAAGATCACTGCGGCAAGCTCCAAATCCTGAGAAGGATAATTCTTATCATGAGTCCTCAATTGCCTTAAAGCATAAGCTACAACCTTCCTATGCTGCATCAATACACATCTCAATTCTTTTCCGGAAGCATCGCTATAGATCACGAACCCTCCGGGTCCATATTGAATCATCAAGATGGGCGCAATGGTCAAGCGCTTCTTCAACTCATCAAATATCGTCTGACACTCTTCAGTCTACACGAACTCCTATTCCTTGAGGGTAAGACTTGAGTTGTGCGTATTGAGAAGTGAATTGTTCTATAAAATGGAATTGACTGCTTATGACATGAATATTGGATCGGTATCTAAAGTCGGTTAGCGGGATTAACATTGAATGATGTGTATCAAGTTGGAAAAGATGGACTGTTGTCAGAAGTTTGATTGTTGATTTCACAGTCGGAAAGAAAAGTTGAAATAAAATATTGCGGGATGGATATTATGTCGGATGGAATGTTGTATAGGATTATACTCTTGGGTTGAGTAATTGATAATGAGTGACCCTTGGATGGTATCCTTTAGAAATGATGAATTGCCTCGGTGGAAAATGTTGTTGCATTCGAGAAGGAATAGAATTGTATATTGATTATGTGAACTCTTAGTATGATTGGTTTCAAGTTAGACCCTTAGCCCAAATATTAAAAATATTGTGCTTAGATCAGTACTTATCTGAGTAGTCCCTGATGTTAAGTGTTTATCGCTTATAGGGTAGCGATTGTGGCAAATGAACGAAGTAAATGTCAATTAAAATGTGCAAGTTGGATTTGGGGAAGATAGTTGCACTTATGGCTTATCGAATCATACTAACAAGGATGTTGGCTAAAATGCATATATTTTAGGGACACCTAAAGTATGTAATGAATCCAAATAAAGTGATGGGTTGCAACCAAGATAATACTATAGGGAGAGCTTATCGAATCGTACTAGCACGGACTTTAGCTAAAATACATATATTTTAGGGACGTCTAAAATATGTGTATGAATCCAAACGAAGTGGTACGCTGCGACCAACATAATACTGCAGGGAGAATGTTGGTGAATCAATGAGAAGTGCAAATATTTTAGAAAAGAGAAAGACGGATTAAATCATTGATAGATTAAGTGGCACAGTTGGATTAGGGGTGAGCATTATTCGGTTTTAGATCGAAAACCGAACCTAACCAAACCGAATAAGAGATTTGGTTCGGTTTAAAAAAATTTGGTTCGGTTTCGATTTTGAAAATACAAAAATTTATTATTCGATTTCGATTTCGATTTCGATTTGGTTTTGGGTTTCGGTTCGGTCCAAAACCGAAAATCGAATAAGAATTATACAATTATGTAAATACTCTGAATTTTATGCATATTTTGTGATTAAAAGTTCGTATATTTTAAAAACAACAATTTTATGTATATGTTTTGAAGCTCAACATTGATAATTTAACAACTAGTTTAACTTTGTACAACTTTAAAATACAACAATTATGTGTATAAAATTACCATTTTAATTTAATGTAACAACGATCCCAAGTTTGGACCTGACCCATTAAACAATAAATCTTTAACCGAACAACCGAATAAACCGAATTGCTTATTCAGTTTGGTTCGATTTCGGTTTGGCTAGTTTGGTTCGATTCCGGTTTTAGATTTTTAGAATTTTGGTTTATTCGGTTTTGACTATTTCAGTTCGGTTGAAACCGAATAAACCGAACGCTCACCCCTAAGTTGGATAGAAATCTCGAGATGGTCGAGAGAGCTGAAATGGATATTGAACTGAAGCTGAATGAGAAACTTATGACTAAGTGAATTAGTAGAATGAGTTGTTCTCTTAAGTTTCGAGGATGAAACTTTTTCTGAGTGGTATATATGTAATGTCCCGCTCCACGCGAGACATTTGGTTGGCTTGTTGGATATGATTAGAATGTTCAACCGTGACTTGTGTTGGAAATCAAGAGATTGAGAATGCTGCAGTCTTCTTAGCTGGTCGAATTGGGATGAATTATGGAACATGGCTCGCTGGTGGACCTATATCTAGTGGAAAATATATTTGATCGAACATGAAGACCATTTATACAAGTGAGTAGAACTGTCCCTTCTTTCCTACTACTTCATGCTTAATAAAATGGAGTATGGTGTTGCTAGATTATGTCCCTAATGTCCCATGCTTTAGTTGTTGATTAATAATTGAGATGCTTTTATTGAATAGTGTTGAATGGTAACTACTTGAACATTGAACTGCTAATGTAAATTGATGCTATAAAATAAATTTTAATGTTGCTCATGTCTAATGCTGGTAAAATAAATGAGACACTTGAATAATGAGATGTTTTGAATAATACATGAGAATGAACTAGCTATTCTATTAACACAATGAACTGAATGAAACACATAAATCATGTACACTCTGTATAACTGTTGTAAAGATATGAAATGTTGTTTATTTCTTATAAGCAATAAAATGAAATGCTGCATGTCCCAATGAATTGAGTGAAATGATATTTGTCCCTTGTTGAAGGGAATGATGTAAGAAATATTGTAATGAATTGATGCAATAAAAAATGATGAGACTTGGGATCAATGAGATCACCAAGCAGAAATGATGGTAATAATGGAAATGAATAAGTCGTTGAACACGACTTGGATGAGACGAGATGATACATTGTTGCCTTTATTTACTTCTAATATTTTACCATGCGATGAGTCGGGCACGCATTCGTATGATCATGGACAACTTGTGCACAAGGGATAATTTATTTCCTCGGACGGTATGCCTGGGGCGCTGGGGCCGATCTGACCATGGAAGAAATAAACATACTTTAAGGGTATGTGGTATTGCGAGGCACTCTTAGAGGCTAGCTACCTGCTTTGAGTATAGAAACGTCCTAAATGGTAGATTAACACCAGTAATCATGTAGTCAGGATGCACACTAATGAATATTTGTGCAGGAAGAATAAGTATTCATATAACCTATATTTGGTGCAGGTACGAGGGAGTTGGCTATCAGTAAGAAATCACTTAAATGTGATATGTTAACATATATGTTAATTCAATCTTAACCGATGAACATGTTAAACACGGTATGCTAAATATTTCCTTTCCCTGAATAATGTTATAATATGTTTACATGCCTTATAATATTATTGCTCATGAACTGTAAACTGATGCTAGGTCCCAAATAGAAAGATCACTATTAATAAATGCTTATTCATATGACTACTTAGTGTTGGTTTAGGCGAGTGGGCTGGTTCTGCTCGCCAGTATATGGCGGTATATTGACCCACATTGTGGGCACTCTTTTCAGGTGCTCGTGCTTGGGAATTTCATTACACAAAGATCGACATTGATCAGTCTCGAGGCATCAAAGATTTGTTGGGCATGCAGAAGCTCTCCTTGCAAAAGATGATGTCTTCTGTTTATAAACGACATAATGTATGAAACATTATATATCAATTATACCAGTGAGTTGTAAGCTAATTCGATATTTTCAGTTCTAAGTCAATGTATCATTATCAAATGTAAGCCTATACGGCATGTGTTCTAGTTGGCTGTCAATGTGATATGAGATATGTTGTTGTAAGCTTTGTACTCCGGTGCAAGCCTTGTACTCCATTTCAATTATCAATAGAGATAACTTATTTCTACATATCTCTATGTGACTTCAAGTTATCTGCTTATTTTTGCTACTATGAATCAATATGATATTTTGTTCAACAACAGAGATATGTCCTTACTATCTTCAATTGTCTGTTTGTGCCGCTGCGATGTGTTCCTATTTGAAGATTATTAATTTTGTACTGTCTTTAACTTGTACAAGTGTAAATTAAGACTTGTACGGCATCACGCCCAAGCGAGGACGATCAGTTCCCAGAGATATATGCGAGGACGAATGACTCTGCGAAATCGGGACATGACAGTCACCCTCATCTTTGCTTAGCCCACTGGGACTGACTTGTCTTTGGTTGCTCGTCATCATTGCATCCGTCGTGAGCGTGACGCCGTGACTGTACTCTCTCGTAGCAGAGGCAGACCTAAACTTTCAGGATCGTCGAGTTGATAAATTCTTGCCACGTCCCTATAGTTTCCCTTCACTTTCTATTAATTTAGTAACATTTATTCTTAGTTTGTTATCCCAAGGATCGACGAATATACCATTAAAAGTGTGAAGCGTCGAGCATGGAGTGGATTGAAGCTTCATAACTGAAGACGCGATTGTCCTTTACACCCTTAGGCAAGTGGTCACTCGCAACCCATAACTGTAGATTGAACTCAACAATTTATACTTCATTAGTACAAATGAAATAGGATTGATTTACTTATTAATTCAGTTAGATAATCACTTAATTTGACCAATCTAGTTTACATGCTCCTATCGTTTACATTCATTAGGTTACACGCATTCATAACCTAGTGTAACTAAACTTAGCGTCCTTGTTAGTTGATATCACTCTTACATTCTTAATAGTTGAAAACTTTAGTAATAATACTTTACCCATTTGTTGGATCATACTTGTTTAACATCAGATAATTGATAGTTATACCTTTATTTCTTAGAGGGTTACATTGCTAGAAACATATATTTTGCACATTTATTAAGTTTTCTTGTGTTATAGGTCTCTTGATATAGGTATGTTGTTCTTACTTATTAACTTGACAATGCTTTCACATATATCTACGTTATTTGCTAGATGTCATTTATTTGACAGTTATAACCCTTATTTGTTAGAGAGAATAATTTTCAATTTCTTACATTGACACATATGTATGTTCCTTGCTAGATATCCTTCACTTGACGGTTCTAACCCTTATTTGTTAGATAATTATTAGTTCTTACATTTACGTGTATGTATATTGCTTTTCAATATATTTTGAATTTGGTAGGGTTTGTGTTCGGTGGGTTGTACCATTGACGTTTATCGCGTGGATGTGTTTGTGAGTCCGATGGGTTGCGTCGTTGACGTGGATGGGATATGGTGTTGGATATAGTGCTTCTTAGGGGTTTTGCAGTGTGTGAACATAGAAAATACAGGGGCTCTATCGAAATTTTTGGCAAGTCTGGGTAAAGATGCAAAATTTTAGTTGTGAGGTTTAGGTTGGTGTTTGATTTGGTAGTTAGAACTTTGAGTGATTTTTGGTTTAGAACAGCTTGCATGATTCTTGGTTTGGAACAACTTACCATGCTTGTGCTATAGAACAGCTTGTGTGACTTGTATTTTCGAACAACTTGCGTGAATCATAGTTTGTGATGATCTTGTATCACTTCATGGTTTGTGACAACTTGATTTCCTTGGATGCTTTTTATATTGGTTTCACAGTGATACTTGGGTGTTTCATTATTTACAGATATTTTGTGTATATGTATTATTTTTATGTGGCTCATATGCAGGTACACTTGCACGCAGGTATGATCCTCAAACTAAATTTATTAACTCTCGACTTTAGTTACATTGTATCTATTTCATACATGTACCTTGATGTAGCATGCTCTTTTTTATGTTTATATGTCGGGATGGATATAGTCATATTTATATATTTGTCTGTTATGACTGTGGCTTCCTTTGGACCCCCGCTCTCCTGAATTGACGAGATGGATTTGTGTATCCATGTTTTGGGAAAGTGAGCGACAAAGGATTGGGGATTTTCAGCTTCGAAGAGATGGAGAAGTCAGGTTAAGGCGCCAGTACCCAAGCAACCGTGGGTACCCTCACCTTATATCACTTATCCTTATCTTTCGTATTCTCTTTTAGTATCTTTTTCATAAGGAGCGACATGTGCTACCCATGCTATTTCTACTCTTATGAGTTTAGTTTTGTATGTTCATATCCTTTATGTTTCGGACATATCCGAACATAGATGATATCGGGTGGCCAAGTTTAGTATTTTGTTCTTTCTTGCTTTCATTATTCTTGTGGATTGAGATACACTAATAGGCCAACCATAGGTTATGCATGCTAGAATACCCAACTATAGACAGCTTATACGTATATCGTTGGACAAGAGTCAACGGTGTACGTAGCTGGTCATTGCCAAGTGGCTCAGTCCTGCGTATTTTGGGACTGGACGTGACAACATAACAAACATATATGAGGCGCTGCAAACTCAACAAGTTAGGATATTTAACAGCATAGAACATGATGTAAAAATTATGGCCCCAAATGAGGATGCCTAAAGTGTGATATATATATATAGGGTTGCTTTGGGGTTGCTTATGCTTTTCAAAAAAGACATAGTAGAAGTAGCTTTTAACAGCAGGTACAAGATTGTTGTCAAGAGCTGTCTAAAAAAAAAAAAATTAAACTGACATTTCAAAGAATTGATAAGCCGTTACCAAGTACCCTTGGACTGATCTACAAGAAGAATAACATAAGTAGCCTCCAATAAGCGATTCGAAATATCCCAAGTTGAGGTGGACTATGGAAGAGCAAAAGCTTATTCTCCATTTGACATTGGAAATGGGAATTTGACATTCGAAATGGAACTTTTGTTATTTCAAACAGAAAACCTTAATGACGGAAGAATTAACAAGCTTAAGGCATTGTTTGGAAAGAGGAAAAAAATTGGTGAGTGTGTTGGAAAGGGGGAGGAAAACGAGGGAGAGAATTTTGGAAAAAAAAAATTCGTGGGGGTTCCACTAAAAATTTTTTTTCCCAAAAGTGGAAGAAAAAAGGAAAATGTTGAGAGGATTGTGGAAGAAATTACCCAAGTACCCTTAAAAAAAGTTTGTCATTTATTATTTAAAAAAAAAGGATTGAATGATAATTTTATCTTTCTTCACAAATAAATAAATATTATTTTAAACTTTTTCTTTCTCCACTTTTGGTATAAAAAACTAATTTTACCATCATTTTACTCTCCTCCATCAACTTTTCCCTCAAATTTTCCTTTTCCCAAACAGTGTATATCTAAATTGAGGATGTGTAAGAACTCATGAGCTTTATCCAAACAAAAAATTTAGCCAAGTAAACCCATTATCAAATTGAAATTGTTTGTATGAACTTCATAACAAATTAGAAATAGCTATTAGTATAATTCGGCTCGCAGCAATCAGCTCGATATTCAGATAATCATTCCCAGATTCCTGTACCTCGAGACGGTCCTTCAGTAAAAAATTGAGCAATCGGGTAGCTGAGGATGGGGATCACGAACACCATATGGCTCCAGCTACTGCTCTGAGTGCTCTCTTTCAATAGAATAGAATGTTTGAACCAACTGGATATCAAACAGACCTAAGCTTCTCTGCATTTACACCAATAATATTTCATTCATCCATCAATATACGCCAATAGCTGCAAAATACCTGACCTAAGCTTCTCTACAATTACACCAATAATATTTCATTCATCCATCAATATTCGCCATTACTTTTATACTATTGAATACCATTCAGGAAAAAAAAAAATTAGGCAACATAAACTTCGTCGAAAGAAAGAAGAGATGGTGTCTAATATCAGAAAGCAATTAAATCTATGATTAAAACATATATAGGTTCATAAGACCTTACAAAAGAAAAGAAAAAACTCCTCACACAAATTAACTTGGTTTTTATCCACGGACCCAACTTACTACTCAAATATCAGACAAGTTTGATATAAACTCCATTTAAGATTAAAAACATAAAGAAGGCATAAATATCTGACATACTGCCACATTCGACCGAGAAATCAGAGGAGATCAGCAACGTTGGAAGGCAGCTCCTCAATCACCACATTGTAGAACCTCTGAATATCAAAAAGCATCCTCTCATCATCACGAGTGACAAAGTTGATAGCAACTCCCTTCCTTCCAAACCGTCCACTTCGTCCAATACGATGGAGGTAGTTCTCTGGCTGAGTGGGTAGATCATAGTTGATAACAAGTGAGACCTGTTGAACATCAATACCACGAGCAAGGAGATCAGTTGTGATCAGAACCCGGGATGACCCAGATCGGAATTCGCGCATGATGATGTCTCGAGTATTCTGGTCCATGTCTCCGTGGGTGGCTGAGACTGTGTGATCCCTGCTCCTCATCTTGTCAGTAAGCCAGTCAACCTTGCGCCGGGTGTTCACAAAGATGACACTCTGGGTGATGGCTAGCGTCTCGTACAGGTCGCAAAGAGTCTCTAGCTTCCACTCTTCCTTCTCCACATTGACATAAAACTGCTTGATACCTTCAAGAGTGAGCTCGTCACGTTTAACAAGGATCCTCACAGGCTTGTTCATGAACTTGCGAGTGATCTCAAGGGCCTCTGGGGGCATAGTGGCAGAGAAGACTCCAACCTGAACCCTTGATGGGAGAAGCTGGAATATATCGTATATCTGGAATGGGAAAAGCAGTCCATAAAATACAGGAAAGAGTTGTTTGCACCATAAACAAAAAAACAACATATATAGTATAGAAAAGTAACCTTATATCACCCATAACATTACGATAAAGTTTCAGCATATCCCGTAGCAAAATATAGAGAATAGAACTCAAAAGTGTAAAAACAAATATGTTAGGAGAAGAAATAATAAGAAAACAATCAAGATTGCGGATCACCTGGACCACACATCATTTTAGATCATATAGGAAGAAAATAAATAACTTCAAAACACTCTGAAATAAGACTGAGGAAGTCCTTTGGTGATCATCAAGCCAATACAAGATCCCCAAAATGTATTGCAGCCCAGATTAACATCCATTACTTAAAAGGTTTTTGACATATTTCATCTATAAGTAAGGATAAAGTACACAGACCTTTTATAGAGATGAGAAAAGAAAAGAAACAGATTATAACTTCAGCAGAAGACAACTTATGTGATATAAGGAGACCAAAATACAATCAGTGATTCAAACAAAAAGATTGAATTCAATTTAATACAAGATATTTTTATCCGCCAAATAATCTGACCCACTTCAGGCACCAGAGGCAGCCGGTATATAGCTGGAAAGCAAGGAGAGAAAAAGGTAGAAATAAGATTGGTGGTTCTCCAGACAACTCTGGAAAGGAATGACATCACTGTTACAGTTCCACATCACTTGACCTTTGTTTTGACTTAAGGATCTAATATTGCTTAAGACAATGACCCTAACATGGGATTATCATTCCTTCACTCTTTGGTGTAAAATGTCATAGAGATGAATGCAATACTCTATAGCAAATTGAATCAACTTACCTCTTCGTCTAGACTCTTTATAGTCTAGGGAACTTGGAGGGTGCTC
Organism: Iris pallida; assembly: GCA_029216955.1. Taxonomy (NCBI): domain Eukaryota; kingdom Viridiplantae; phylum Streptophyta; class Magnoliopsida; order Asparagales; family Iridaceae; genus Iris; species Iris pallida. Next base: position 63,448 of record JANAVB010011522.1, read on the forward strand.
CTTGATTTCATTGGTTAAAACTACAATCCTAAAGGTCTCTACTCACCTGCCAACTAGACACCTAGGTTTATGGTATGACCCTCGTTTATGGTATGACCCTCTCACGCTCATAGCTACCTTGGCTAGGAATTTTGCACCAACATAGAGGGTTGACGTCAAGTCACCGGGCGGTCATAAAACTTTGTCAAATCTTGTATGGATTTCTTATGCTTCATAGCTGACACCATTCTAATGGGAGAAGGATTGGATGATGACGACAATGACACTAACAAATAACTATCCTCAAACTGTCATAATTTGGAATATGATTCTACATAAAAGAACCAAGTATTCTAAATCAGTTTACCCAATAACTAGACAAATCACTCATAAAAATTGACATCAAAAAAAAGAATTGGAGAAGGGGAAACCTGATCCTTGAAACCACGTGAAAGCATCTCATCAGCTTCATCTAAGACGAACATCTTGATCATGTCTGGGCGGAGGGACTGCCTCCGTAGCATGTCAAACACACGACCTGGTGTGCCCACCACAACATGGACCCCACTTGAAAGAATACGCTGATCCTCGCGAACGCTTGTGCCTCCAACACAAGCATGAACTTTAACACCCAGGTAATCTCCAAGCGCTCGCATAACCTTTTCAATCTGCTGGGCCAGTTCACGGGTTGGAGCAAGTACTAAGGCCTGGCACTCAACCAATCCATAATCGAGCTGTTGCAAGATCCCAGAGCAAAAGGTTGCAGTTTTCCCTGTGCCCGATTGTGCTTGTTGTATGACATCTAGTCCCTTAGTAAAGGGAACAATTCCCCTTTGCTGAATCGCAGAAGGCTTTTCAAACCCTGCAGAAAAATTACATTTATAGGTTGTGTAGCAAAGATTTCAAATGTCATAAAAACACATGTAGCCACATATCAATAATGAGCATAACTTAAGCTTGACTTACCATAAGCATAAATTCCTCGCAGAAGATTCTCTTGAAGACCCATAGAATCAAAACTTTCGTAAACCTCATCATATGAGGTGAAGAAATCCTGTCCATCAACTGCAAGCCTATATTCCCCAACATACAGAAAAGGTCAAATTTAAAAATCAATCAGTGCCATACACAAATTATTGCAGGACTTCAAAGCCATTGTAATAACAAGTAGGGAAGATCAAATACAGGTCGCTCATTTTGGCGTCATATTGCTTAGCGTCAAATTGAGACCCTTCTGGTGCCATTCCTGCCATGTCTGCAGATAAATGTTCAAAAAATAAAAATAATGTACCAACAAGGGGGAAGATTGCTGATTACATGTAAAAAGGATCTACCATTACTATAGAAATATGAAAAAGTGTCTGGAAAGTAATGTCTACCAGCACAAGACAGACAATCATATATTCACAAGAAAATTAGAAATCTGTGATAATTTTACCCATAAGGTTTAAGAATTGATTTCAATCCTTGTTGAAATGGTTCACCTGGTTTAGGAAGCTTTGATAATTTCCTGCACAGTATAAGTCTTGGTCTTTTCTCCTATGTAGTTAACAAATATGCAGCACACTGGTTTTCTTTTAGGAACATTACAAACAACTTGATTAAATTATTGCAGGTCGATTATTATTTCGTATAGTTGTAGTTTTAGGGGGAATATGCTAAACCATTACTGCAAGGTTGTAACTTGTAACAAACATGATGCCTATGCTTTTAGTATACACTTCCATGGTTTCCGGTCTCCATTTAACCTTTTTCATACACAGACCTGAAGTACTTGTGACATTACCAAACAGATCAACAAAAATCAATGGAAGAAACAGCCTGTGGGATGTTTTAAATGTCTAATGGACAGTAATAAACAATAGCCGCCTTCTCTTCGCACCTTCTCTCATCATCTGTTGCCAATCTTTCCGTACTTTTTTCCAAATCAAAAAGATGGAACTTATCATGCTGGGTGAAACCTAAATCTGCATGCTAACTCGAGAAGCCTTCATGACCCTTTTTTATTGGTCACCTTCATATACTCACCGACCGTACAATTATATAAATGTCCCTACCCTTCTACCAAGAGTAATATTTGAGTGTTATTTAAGAACAATTAAGAAATGAATGATAGAATTAAGTACCACACATATTCCACCTTTGTTTACTATTCAGAGAGCACATATCCTTCTCCCATCAGTATTACTGATTTTCTTTAGTTGACAGGTCTGGCTTACTACAATTATACTTGAAAATTGAAATCCTTCCCTAATATATGGTATCTATATGTATAGTACAATAAAAGCATATAAGAACACTTCATAAATGAACTTTATAAATTAAAATCCACCAAACTAGTTGGTTATCAAACAAGTGTTAAAAACCAAAATCTTAGTAACATCTGAATGTTTGAAAAGTTTCAAGGATGGGTAAAATCAAGTTGCACAGACATGAGTATGGCAAAGATACCCCTGCAGAAACAGCAACACTGATACGACATTTTGTGTCCTATTGTATTTTTCGGTGTCTCTACTCAACAAGTGCTGTGTTTGAACGACGCTACAAGGACACACTACCGATCTTTTAGTAGATGTGTAGCTCCTAGGTAAAGTCTCTTTGAACAGTTATACTTACACCTCTTCTATTAAAGAAACAAAACATCCAACATCCAGTCATTTATTTAGGAAAAGAAAAGGAGATTAAATCAAGTTTGTCCAAAACTACATCAAGTTCCTTGCTTTGTGGGAGAAGGGATGACAAACTCGGACCCCAGCAATTATGGAGGTGTCACTATCTAGTATACATCAGATGTTTATTGTATGAGGAAAACATACAAGGCACCCTTTAACCATTGCAAACAGGAGAAGGCTAAGCTAGCAAGGGGAAAAAATGGTGGAGAATGAGAACTCAGACCGCTGAGTGACTTGCAAATATCACAGAATTGCGATCATTGGGATGTTCCGCCCATGACAAAAGGATGCATAGTTTTCACATGTGGTGAATTTTGTGTGGATTGAATAGACTAAACAGTTCCGTTGGTAAAAAAATGTACATTGCATTTATGATGCATGTTTTTGAGGGAACCCTCTAAAGTAATAAGAGAACAATGGTGTCTGATTAACCAGATCCACTAACATCGACTTTAATAAATTAGAGAAAATTAAAAATTAAACTTGAACTTACATCTGTACAAAATTAATTAACCCATATCTATGGGGAATTCAATGTCAACACCAGATACCCATAAATTTGAAGTAATAGCAACTTTCTGCATATTGCAATAAATTAAATAATTTCAAGGTTATACTTGATCATATTATAATTTACTCTCTATCACAAGTCAAATCCATAATATCCTTGCATAACTAGGATAAGATGATATCGAAACACTATTTCTGGATTTCTCATGGGCCCTCGAAAGCCTTCCGTTGGATTGACAATCAGGGGTCAAAAAGGTAGTACCAGAAGATTAGGTCAAATCAGTTTTCTTTTGGTTAGTATATCTGAACTCTATTAATAGGTAGATTTGAATCCCAAAATCATTACTCCATTATATAGACAAATGCAATGGAGTAATTTTTGTACAAAGATTCTTTGGACCTAGTCATTGCAGTATCAAGATGACGATGATAAGACTCCCAAGATCAGTTATGAAGGTTGCATCAATAATACCAACAGGATTTAATAGCACACCTCTATCATGACCATCACCAATTAGCACAAGCGTACATTTGAAGTAACTTTGTTAACAAAAGTAATATATACAAAGTAGTCATACTAGTCAAAAGTCAATAAACTTTTCATGTGCATTTGCCTAATATAATACGGCCAAAAGCTGTTATATAATAAAAATAACTTGGTACAGAAAACCAACTTGAAGGGAGATAATTAGAGTAAAAGGTTAAACAATTAGACAGGAAGAAACAAAAGTACAAAACAGGAGGGTCGAGATATATACTCTACGTGAACTTCGCTTCAAGGCATTATTTTGTAGTTATTGATCTAACTTTAGCTGACGATGTAGCTGTTGTTAGTCCTGTTTTTAGTTGTTGATGTTGGAGTTGTTAGTCTTTTGATCGTAGTGTTTTCTTTCTGCTCTAGCTCTCAATGATCATAAAACAAGGAGAGTACTTTAAACGTTAATGTCTAAAAAGTGAAACAATTCAAACGAAATTAACTAGTGATAAAGAGGCAATATTCTGAAGTATATAAAGTGCATGTGTCCATCTTCGCAATGGATAGATTGTTTATTTCAGTAAACTTAAACCATTTGGTCCATGTAAAAAAAAATATTAATAATGCCTGCAATATCCCCACACAAATTATCCATCTAACCAAGTCACGAGGAAATTCACAAAACTGAATACAACTGTTCTTCCCGATTTTGGTTTCCTCAGTTTACGTAAGCTGAGTCCATTACTCAGAGTATTGTTTTTGACTTGGCTGAGCATGAGATTATAGATTTATAGTATACAGAAAAAGCAAATTTTTGATATAAACAAAAACCTTGCATATTCTAGACTAATAATGAAATTTTGAAAGTATTTTAATCGATGAGTCCAGGATTTAAAAGATCTGATAGCTATGAGCAATATATTGGTTAGACAAAGATTGGAAAGGAGCAAAATTGCGTATTACTGCCGACATACTAATAAAGTAAACCATATCCCGCCATGAAATAGCAAATTTAACTACGCAAATAACATTATTATGCAAGAAATTTGCAAATTCATTCATACTATAAGCACCTAACATGCGCATATAGCCGAACTACAGGAATCAATCATATTATAAGCAGATACGTCACGGAGACTCCAAAATAGGCTAGGAGACACCAAAATCGGTGCCTTTTCCGCGTCGTCGTGCCCGAAGTGTCGTGTCCGTGTCTGTGCGACACAGTACAATCCACGAAAAGGTAATCGGTGGCACGATTAGCACAAGAAAAAAAATACAAACTTTTCCCAACAAAATAAGCAGATCCAGCGATCGTAACAAGTAGAAGCACTAGATTTCCATCGAAGTCATCAAATATGAAGCAAAAAAAAAAATCGACCGCAGAACCAAATAGAGGATCGAAAATAGCAGAATTTTAGGGTTTTGATCTAGATCGAGTCACCTGATCGATGGATTTGAAGAAAATGCGCCGCTGCTGCTGCTGCTTTTTTTTGGGGGTGGGGGAGTGCTTTTGTTAGCCGGAAAGAAAGAGAGTTCTGTGAAAAGAACCCTCGGAATTTTTCGAGGCTGCGCGATCGAAATTATTTATACCCAGGGCTTAGGGCATGCTCTCTACTGTGGGCCGGGTACAAATTGGCCGGGTGTAGTTATGTTAAATATAATCGGCCCATTTAACTCGATTGTTCGGGTTGACTGCTTCTAAGATTCGGACTCGGTCATTACATACCCCTCTCTAAAATTTACATAAATTTACGTATATTTTAGGTAAATATTCGGACAAGTTAGTTATTAGACTGTAGCCGGTCTCTCAAACTGTTCTTTTCGGACTATGCTCTACTAACCTGACTGTTACTATAGTCACTTAGTTACTTTCATGTACAATAGAAAAAAGAAAAAAAATCTACAATATGATTGAATATAAAAATTTAAATTATATTAGAATATTTTAAATATAATTTAAATATATTTTAGTTATAATTTATTATAAATATATTTTTAAACTTTTGGATATGTATTTAGTTAGATAATATTATTTAATTAGTTTAAATATAATTTAAATTTAAAATATTTTAGTATTTATATATATTCATGCAGTTAGGTGGATTTTAGGTTTTAATTTTATTTTAAACTACGTGAAAAATAACTACGGTTACGAGACTTTAAAAAAAATAATTTTTAAAACGAAATGGTTGATGAAATACACACGGCTTAAACGGCTCAAAATTGAGCCGTTTTGAAACCTTTTATAATAGTAGAGATTATTGCAATGATATCATATGTTATCGTAGTGCTCACCATAATGTTCTTGTAACTAATAGTGTCACGTGGGAATTTTTTTTTAGGTGTCCTTTTCTCCGGGCCGACGAACATCGTCTAGAAAATTCAAAACGTGTCCATCCCCACGGAACCTTCCGGTATATCCAACGGACTACACTCCCGGACATGTCACGTGGGAACTCAGTGGAGACACTCCAAGCAAATACTTTAAATTATTATAAATTAAATAAATTATTTTTTAGTGTCTTTTTGATATTGATCCACACAATGGTACATTCCAAACAAATACTCCAAATTAATCTCCTTTCTTCTCTCTTTTTTTTCCTCTTTATTTTTCTTACCTGTTTGGTAAGATTTTTTTCCTCCCTCTTTTCTCTCTTTATTTTTGTTCCTTGTTTGATAAAAAAAAAGGTTAATTTTGGTGGGTCCAATAATAATGTAAAAAACTATGACACGTTTCAAATTTGGAATATCTCTTATTTTGTTAGCAATTTATAGGTATAAAAAATATTGACTACAACTTTTAAGTGCTATAATATTTGATTAATGCATCACTTGAAACTTCTCCTAATGTAGATGCTCTAAGGTTTGTAACCAAATTCTATATTGACACTGTTGACAAAAAGAATGTTCTATCCTACATATTTGCTTATGCAAACTTCTGTCCTTTGCTAATAATAATAGTATGAAAATTAATTTAGACGGGCTACAACATATAGACTCACAAAACATATTGTCTCGAAAAGCATGCAGTCAGTTTGAAGTTGTAAAGGCCGGGTTAGGGCCTATGATTTGTAAGATTGAGGTGGACTAAGACTAATTTTGGGGCCATGAAAATTATTATATATATACAACGGGAGCATTCGGTCGGTGTACATAAACCTCCAAGTTGCCTCTGAAAAAAAAAAAAACTACAATGTGGCCTTTGATGATGATTGTCAATTTCCGCTTTTAGCTGTAGTTATGTAATATGGTATTTTCAATTTTTCCTTCTTTCCTGTCCAATTTATATTTAGGTTGTGTTTAGTTTACTGTAATAATCGTAATAGAATTAGATTTATAATGTAATTGAGTTTGTAATGTAATAGAGTTGCAATTACATTATCATGTTTGGTTGGAATATATAATTAAAACATGCAGTGTAACGTCAATTACATTCAAATGTTTGGTTTAACATGTAATACAATAGAATAATAATTGTTATTTGTATCATTTTGACAAATATATCCTTGACACTTATAGCCTTCTCCAGCTTCGGTGGACTTGGTCACGTCAACTCCATCTCTCCCGAAGTCGATCCCTGCAGGTGCCCAGCTCTCGCGCGGGCGGTGAACTTGGCCATCTTCCTTCCAGTCGGTGACCTCCTTGGGGACGGCGTCGGGTTGCTCCTTCGGCGTGCTAACTCGTGGCCGGCGCTCCCGCCGACAAGCGGCCTCCGACCGCCGCCGGTGTCGTTTAGAGCAGTTCCTCAGCATGGGCGACCGTTCCTTGGGCCCCGTGCAACAGCTGTGATAGATGTCAATCAATCTGCAGTCACCCAAGGAGCTGGCCACGTGGCCATTGGCTCCAACAGTCCTCTAGCTACATCCTTCATCCAGCGACCGGGCTTGCTGCCAGCTGGATTTGACCAAGTCCATGGTCCACCATTGGGGACATGAGCTACAGACGTGGACTTTCTTGACTTGCCACCTAGGCATTCTTTGGAGCAGTTTGACTCCGATATTCTCCTTGGTAACTCTGAAACTCACCTCTCTAAGAATGTTTCTTCTTTGCATGTGCATGTATTTGTGGGCCACCCCCACAATTCTACGTCTACTCTTAACAACATAGTCTCATCTCACGTGGACCCAATAGTGTCGACACAGGTCCAACCTGGGCTTGACCACACAGTATCGAAAATGTCTTTTGTGGATAGTGTGAGACCGGATCGTGTCAAAGACACGTGTGATATAGTGCATGATGTGCAACTAGTTAACCACTGACACGAGCACGGACACGTTCCGGGAGGAAGGTCAAGCCATTGACATCCACTTCTCCTACCAGGAAGACCTGTCGCTTGCGATGCCTTTCCAGTACACTTTAATTTTCAAATTCACTGCGGGATGCCCGAAACTCTCTCGGGTTCAAGAATGTGTTGCTCGATGGGGTCTATCCGAAAGCTGTACGGTTGCTCCGATGGACGCTAGGCATATCGTTCTCCACTTATCTAGTGCCACGGATCATAAAACCGTCTGGACGAAGAATTTGCTTAAAATTGAAACTTTCCCGATTAAGATCTTGAAATGGTCTCCCGAATTCAATGTTAATGAGGAGTCGTCGATTGCCTCTGCTTAGGTTACGTTCCCCAACCCCCCTTTGGAGCTTTTCGTCCCCTCGGCGATAAAAAGGATAGCCAACTCTTTTGGTAAATTCCTTATATTGTCCGAGGAAACGAGAAACTTCACTAAGGCCAATATGTGAAAATTTGCATGGAATTGGATATCTCCAAAGAGCTCCCACATAGCATTAATGTCACTATAGGGAACAAAGTGCATATCCAGCCTGTGGTCTATGACAATAAAGTTTTATATTGCAAACACTGTCTTCTCCGAGGACACACTCTTAAATATTGCTTCAAAGCGAATCCGGAACTACGAAAGACGACTCGGAACTGTTAGGGTTACATACTAAAAGCATCACTTTTGTAGTAACCTTATTTCCTTAAATTTTGAATGAGAATCATATAGGCAAATGTTTGCATATTGTATTTAATGCAAGTGTTAATGCAAATATCTTATATTTTATATTGTAGATAATATGGTGTGTGGTGTCACACGGAAGATCATATTATCAATTCTCTATGGAGTATTTAAATAGTTTACAACCTAGATGGACTTGGACAATCTATTGGAAAGGTTGTAGTGTAATCTGGTATTAGTCTATCTTGACTATAGGTTTACACTAGTACACTTTGTGTGTATTGAACAGGACCACTTGAGGTTGTTCTCTTTGTACTGACTACATAAGAGAACAAACACCTCTGTTATTATGGATGCTTGTGCTCTTAATTCGGATATAATAACAGACATGTATATGCAGTGTGCATTACTTTGACTCATAAAAGAGAGATTCATTATGGATCAACAACCTCTATGAATTGGGTAATAATATTGTATGTATGATGGGTTGTTGATTATAAATGGAATCCATGTTCCGATACATCGGGTTGATGATGTCCCCTTAAGGAGCTCATAAGGATTGTCATGTAAATTCTGCAGGTGGATTATATTCGACATGACAAATAAAGTTGAGCGGTACTACTTAAGGATAAAAGATGTCGAATCAATATAGTTGTCAGTAACTTAATTTGATCGACGGACATACGATATCTTAACATGGGGAGCCAAACGAGCATATAATAAAAGGAGCCCACAAACATAATTTAAGATTAGGGAGGTAGTACAACAATAGCTCATTAGTGGACTGAACTGTTGTTAATGGGCATGGATTGTGTGTTCGGGCTAAACACGGGATATCCAGATCCGTTAGGAGGCCTAACCCTAATTTCTCCTCATGGTCCCTATCGTAGCCTATATATATCCTCTATTCTCTGGCCGCCACATTACTGATCATAAATCTGAAGCTTTCTCTAAATTCGTGATTCACGTAAGGAGAGAAAGAGAGGGCTGCCAAGGAGAAGAAAAGGTTGGGAGATCGTCGCCCACACGACGTCCAACTCGAGAAAGGAATACGTGCAGAAGATCTTGGGGTCGTCCGCTCGAGATTGCCAGGAATTAATTGTCTTCTTTCCGTCGCAGGTATAATTCGTGAACCCTAGTTTCCGCCTAAGAAGGGTTAGAATACGTATTAAATCTGTTTAACTTTCTATCGATCAATACGCACACCAAAGTAAGGGTCCTGGGAATCCCCAGTTCCATCAATTGGTATCAGAGCCACTTTGGATATGCGTATTGATTGATATGTCCATGTTGTCCAATAAAACCTGTGCTGTGTAATAGTCGGTAGTGTCACGCCCCGATCCCGCTAGGATCGTCTGTCTTGCCTGGATCCCTGCGGGATCGATCATCCTCGCTAAGGCGTGATACCGTGCAAGTCTAAGTTGCGCTTGCACAAGGCCATGTACCTGCACAAAATAACTAGTCAAGCAAAAATACACGCACGCACCCATTAGTTAAGCAAAACACACGCACGCACCCATTCATTACAGAAAACCAAATATTGGACACAAAGATTTGAAATGGAAATACTTCTTTTATTGATAACTTGATAGGAATACAAGTACAAAGCTTTGCAAACTCAGAGTGCCTTATATTGGCTACATGATTCTCTTTGAAACTCTCTTTTGAAAATAGCAGCAATGCCCATACATCATATCCCTTATTACAAGCTGGAATTGAAAGACACCTTCAAAGGAAATGAAAACTTGAAACTTGACTGGAATGAAAATGAAGCTTTGAGGCAATCCACAGCTCTACTGGGCTAGACGAGCTTCGGTGCCTCACTTGAAATCCTCATGTCTCCTTTTGCGTTCTGAAATGGATGCCCACAACGTGGGTCAGCACACATCATGTACTGGCGAGCGGCTTTTGGCCGAACTCGCAAATCTCTGTACTAAATCAACATGTTGAGCTAACATTTACTAGTGATATTTCTACTTGTCTAGGTTCTTTTTAATAATTCATAAGAACATGATAGTAGAAATATATCATAAGCAACTTACCCACGCCGACAGTCATCCCTGCACAAAACATGTTAGCACAATTTGCATAACGAGTAATTCATGTTTCATTCATGCAGATATTGAAGTGTCATTCGGGTCATGCAGGTGGACTATTCTATATGTTGGTCCATGGGTTATCCCCATGATTAGCCGCTGTGACTCTTTGGTTCAGCTCGTCGCTAAGGACTCAGATCGACTCCTATTTTCACATAGAGGCCCTAATCTCTCCTAGGCCGAGCGGTTCCAGGTGCCTCCAGATACCACCCGAGAGATAAATGTTTCCTTGTATACAAGTTGTCCAAGACCATATGCATGCTCTAGCCGTTCTATCAGATGAGACACATTTGGACTTATGCACAGATATACGACACGTTAATTTCGTGCCTTCAGATTCATCTCGACATGTACAAGTTCGTCTGTACATATCTATATTTTCAAGCATACTAATGACAAGCAGATGATCATTGTTATCGAGCAGATAGAGTAGCAATACATATTCTTGCATTTGATTTAATTCAATTATCTTCTCTTATCTTTTGTGGATGTGGTATCGTTGATCATTGGGACAAGGCAACAGAGTGGACTAGAGGTCATTTTTTTCTTAGGCGTACAGATCAATGTTTGTTCGGTTGAAGCAGCTCATCGAGATGAATCTTAGTTGAGAGAAGGAGGGACTTCAAGCGCCGTTCACGAACAATTCACGCGCCCTACATTGGCACCAATAGTTGATTAGCATACTTCGTCTCTTTCTCTCAAGATTCGGAATGAATGCAAAATGCGATGAAAGCGAACAATGAAAACCAATCATCGAAAACCAACACGAAAATGCATTCATCAAAACCAAGCAGCGAGAGAAAACATTCAGCAAAACTCTTAGATTCATTTCAATAGAAGCCAATCCATCAATTGGAATGGTTCATTGTATTTCATCCGTGATCAATCGATACCGGCAAAGGTTTTACCAAATACTCAGTTCATGACTGAGTCAACAAGTCGTAGGTATTTTATAGTGGACCGCGAGGAGCGGGACACTACATAATAACCTACTGAGAAAAAGTTTTGTCCTCAAAACTTAAGATACAAACTCACCTCCATTTTCTGGATCAAGTAAGGTGGAGAGATTGTAGACGCGCGCTGTCGCCGTATTGGCATTCCGCAATTGCTGATTGTACGGATTATCTCAGAGCGGCGGTGGGCCTGGCAGCTGCCCATGCTCTTCATTATCATCTCTATTCTGATCTGTTCTATTCTTTTTCGGGCAGTATTTGACTGAGTGGCCCTGTTGGCCACAACGAAACAAGCGTGATTAGCCGCACGACAGTCCTCCTTGATGTGCCCACTCTTGCCACAGTAACTGCAACTCTGACCATTCACGTAGCGACAGTCTTCTTTAACATGCCTTCGTCGACCGCAGAAGCCGCATACAAGCTTGTTGTTCTGTTCTCCGTCAGTCTTTTTCTCTCCGTCATAATATCTCTTGGCGGGCTGATTCCGATTGTACTGCACTTTATTGGATGCCTTCTTCAGGCAGAACTGTTCCACCTGTAGTGCCGCCTCAAAGGCTTGAGAATATGACCCACATTCTCGATTCAGTACACTTAACTGGATATCGTCATTCAGACCTCCAACGAATCGATTTATGCGAGTCTGCTCGATGGGAAGCATAACGGCAGCAAAATTTACTAACTTGGCAAATTCAGACTCATAGTCCTCCACGGACATATCTCCCTGTTTCAGTGTGATGAAGTCATCCTCCATCTTCTTGCTCATGGCTGGAGGTAGATATTGATCCAGAAACGCCTTTTTGAACGAGACCCCTGAGATCTTTCCATTTCTAGCCGTTGCGAGCAGCGCCGACTTCTTCGCCTTCCACCAATCCTTCGCCCGCAGCCGTAGAAGCATAAAGGCACAAAATACCTTCTTGCTACTCGGAACTCCTATGAACGCGAACAGACTCTCCATTTTATCAATCCAGTCCATCACCTTATCGGGTGATGTCCTGCCTTCAAATTCTGGAGGTTTCACGTCTAAGAAGTTCTTGGCCTAAAGGAAGTGTGCCTTTGCGCCGGCTGGGGCTCGTCACATTCTACGGGCTCAATCTCGGGCGTTCCCGTTGGTTTAGTCGCTGCGGTGGTATCTCGATTTGCCGCAAGCGCCGTAACAATCTGAGTCAAGGACTCCAACTGTTTCTTCTGGGCCTCTATTTGGGCCTGTTGTATTTGATTGCGTTCCTCACTGTCCTCCCTCTGCAGTTCCAACAATGTCATGATCCGTTCTATCGGATCTGTCGAGGCAGATGGGCGAGGAGGGGCCATTTCTCTACAAAATGAGTATAACTTCTGTCAGTCACATAAAATATTATGGACTTATTGTATGGGGCATTGGTTTTCATAACTCAAAAATTGGACTCTTTTGAAAGCCATCAAAATACTTTATATGCTTTTTTGAAAACGATATTTGCAAGAGGCCAAGGACGTAAAGCCGTGCTCTGATACCACTTTGTCACGCCCCGATCCCGCTAGGGTCGTCCGTATTGCCTGGATCCCTGCGGGATCGATCGTCCTCGCTAAGGCGTGATGCCGTGCAAGTCTAAGTTGTGCTTGCACAAGGCAATGTACCTGCACAAAACAACTAGTCAAGCAAAAATACACGTACGCACCCATTAGTTACGCAAAATACACGCACGCACCCATTCATTGCAGAAAACCAAATATTGGACACAGAGATTTGAAATGAAAATACTTCTTTTATTGATAACTTGATAGGAATACAAGTACAAAGCTTTATAAACTCAGAGTGCCTTATATTGGCTACATAATTCTCTTTGAAACTCTCTTTTGAAAATAGTCGCAATGCCCATACATCATATCCCTTATTACAAGCTGGAATTGAAAGACACCTTCAAAGGAAATGAAAACTTGAAACTTGACTGGAATAAAAATGAAGCTTTGAGGCAATCCACAGCTCTACTGGGCTAGACGAGCTTCGGTGCCTCACTTGAAATCCTCCTGTCTCCTTTTTCTTTCTGAAAAGGATGCCCACAACGTGGGTCAGCACACATCATGTACTGGCAAGCGGCTTTTGGCCGAACTCGCAAATCTCTGCACTAAATCAACATGTTGAGCTAACATTTACTAGTGATCTTTCTACTTGTCTAGGTTCTTTTTAACAATTCATAAGAACGTGATAGTAGAAATATATCATAAGCAACTTACCCACGCCGGCAGTCATCCCTGCACAAAACATGTTAGCACAATTTGCATAATGAGTAATTCATGTTTCATTCATGCAGATATTGAAGTGTCATTCGGGTCATGCAGGTGGACTATTTTATATGTTGGTCCATGGGTTATCCCCATGATTAGCCGCTGTGACTCTTTGGTTCAGCTCGTCGCTAAGGACTCAGATCAACTTCCATTTTCACATGGAGGTCCTAATCTCTCCTAAGCCGAGCGGTTCCAGGTGCCCCCAGATACCACCCGAGAGACAAATGTTTCCTTATATACAAGTTGTCCGAGACCAAATGCATGCTCTAGCCGTTCTATCAGATGAGACACATTTGGACTTATGCACAGATATACAACACGTTAATTTCGTGCCTTCAGATTCATCTCAACACGTACAAAGTTCGTCTGTACATGTCTATATTTCAAGCATACTAGTGACAAGCAGATGATCATTGTTATCGAGCAGATAGAGTAGCAATACATATTCTTGCATTTGATTCAATTCAATTATCTTCTCTTATCTTTTGTGGATGTGGTATCGTTGATCATTGGGACAAGGCAGCAGAGTGGACTAGAGATCATTTTTTTCTTAGGCGTACAGATCATTATTTGTTCGGTTGAAGCAACTCTCCGAGATGAATCTTAGTTGAGAGAAGGAGGGACTTCACTCGCCGTTCACGAACAATTCACGCGCCCTACATTGGCACCAACAGTTGATTAGCATACTTCGTCTCTTTCTCTCAAGATTCGGAATGAATGCAAAATGCGATGAAAGCGAACAATGAAAACCAATCATCGAAAACCAACACGAAAACGCATTCATCAAAACCAAATAGCGAGAGAAAACATTCAGCAAAACTCTTGGATTCATTTCAATAGAAGCCAATCCATCAATTGGAATGGTTCATTGCATTTCATCCGTGATCAATCGATACCGGCAAAGGTTTCACCAAATACTCAGTTCATGACTGAGTCAACAAGCCGTAGGTATTACATAGTGGACCGTGAGGAGCGGGGCACTACAGGTAGATGTAGATCTGTTCTAACTCAGTTTTGCAGGCATCTTAGATCCAACTATTAAGGTCCAATGCATGTTTTTTATTGTGTTGTTTAAACCACGGATATGTCATAGATTTTGTTGTTGCTGTGGATGTAATTAAAATCACGAGGGTTGATCGTGCTTATTATTTGAATTTTTAATCTAGATTATGTGTGAACTCTTTCGGGAGGCATAGGATTGATGTAATTTTAATTATTTTTGAGCAATCGTGATGGTGGTGGTGGCTGTTTTCTGACGCCGGACGAGATGCTGGTTTTAAGCAGTTTAGAGGCAGACAGATGATTTTCGATGAAGGAATCGACAGCCAAAACCTAAAAAAATCGGGGCTCTGTCCCGAATCCCGCGACCTGATCGGGCAGGTCGAGCCCCGAATAGATCTGCGCAGCGCCAGATTTTGGATTCGGATAGTTGAGGACGGAGCAGAAAAGATAACCATAATAGTTGGATATTTTTCTCTTATTTGTTGTCATTTTACTTTTTCTGATTATGCATGTTTATTATTGTGTGGATATTATTTTTTGAAAAACTAAGCCTACATTAATAATGGACAACATGGACATAATATCAACTAGTAGAAAAACCCTCATTGTTAAATAACTAAGTGGGAGAGGATATTTATTTAGTATAAATCCTATGGTCTCCATTACTAGTTTGTAGGTGATGTAATTATACTTGCACGTTGGCTTTAGTGCCTTCCTCCATATCGGATGAGTATAATTATGGATCACCAATACAAACTTCCTTAGGGATAATTGTAGAAAGTTATCTAGTATGTGTTCACTTCTCCATCTGAAGGAACTCATTACAAAGTAATGGACTTAGTATTAAGTAATGGTATACACTTAGATACAAATAATGGTATCTTTCCCATCAGAGTCACTGCTATTATTTGTATGACCAGAGCTAGACCAACATATTAATTTTATTTCTCATAAAGTTATGTTGACATGATAATAAAATTAATAAGAAAAACCTACTGGAACAAAGTTGAATTTGTATACGTCCACACTATCGTGGCATGTTAAATTCATGGTGTTCAAGGTGTTGGTGAATTTCTTATTATTATTTTAAGTGAATCAATATTTAATTAATTCAAAAAGGTTTTTTTTGCCCTACATAATTTTATTTATGTGATTATCAGGATTTCAAAAATAGGTTCTTTCAGTCCACTTATGGTGATTCTTAAAGAAAACAAACTTACTGGACCTAATTATATTGACTGGAAACGTAATTTGGACATTGTTCTGACTGTTGAGGAGTACAAATATGTACTTGTTGAGGAATGTCCACCTAAGCCTGATGCTAACTCTGATGAAGAGGTCAAAGAGGCTTATAAGAAGTGGATAAAGGCAGATGAGATGGCGCGATGTTACATTCTGGCATCTATGTCAAATATACTGCAACATCAGCATCAGGCCATGGCCATAGCTTATGACATGATGTATAACCTCAAGGAACTCTTCGGACATCAGAGTAGAGCAGCTAGGCAGTTTTCTATAAAATGTTTGATGAATACAAAAATGGCTGAGGGTACACCAGTAAGGGATCATGTTCTCAAGATGATGGGTCATCTGAATGAGATGGAGATCCTTGGAGGTAAAATCGATGGAAAATTCCAGGTCGATATCATTCTTGGGACTCTGCCTAAAAGTTTTGACAATTTCTGCCTTAATTACAACATGAACAAAAGGTTGTATAGTTTGGCAGAACTTGCAAAAGAGCTATAGGATGCTGAATCTCTCTTTAGGCAGAGTGGTCATGTTTTTGTTTCTGAAAAGGCTTCTACTTCTAAGCCAAAAGGCGGTAAGAAGAAGAATAACATTCAGAAACATGCAAACTCAGCAAAGAAGGGCATGGGACCTCAAGGTGCGGTGAAAAAGTCGAAAGATAAATGTTTCAAGTGCAAAGGGTCAGGACATTGGAAGACTGATTATCCACTTCTCAAACAAGAGAACAAAGAAGGTATATCTCATTTACTAGTAGTTGAAACA
Source organism: Iris pallida (assembly GCA_029216955.1). Classification (NCBI taxonomy): domain Eukaryota; kingdom Viridiplantae; phylum Streptophyta; class Magnoliopsida; order Asparagales; family Iridaceae; genus Iris; species Iris pallida. The sequence goes on from JANAVB010011522.1 coordinate 80,359, forward strand.
TGTTTAGCGGTATTATCTACCGGCACCTAGTGTGTAGATACAGGAGCTACTAATCATGTCTACAATACATTACAGGGGTTCCAGGAAACCAGACGGCTCAGTGATGGAGAGATATGCTTGTTCATGGGTGATGCTACAAAAGTATCGGTCATTGCATTAGGAGATGTTACTTTATCCTTTGGTAGAAATAAGTCTTTGACATTGAGAGATTGTCTTTATGCACCTTCACTTAGAAGAAATTTAGTTTCTGTTTCTATGTTAGTTAAGGATGGATATTCAGTTTATTTTAATGACAATATTGTTATTAGAAAGAATAAACATTTTATCTGTTCTGGTGCATTGGTTGATAATCTGTATGTCATTAATCCTATTTCGTCCACAATACAACTTATGGAAATGAATAATATGTCATCTAACTTAAATAAGAGAAAAGAACCTTCTTGTATGAACCAAACATATCTTTGGCACTTGTTATTGGGGCATATTAACCTAAGAAGGATTCAAAGACTGGTTGAAGATGGACCTTTGAGTTTATTGGAAGTGGAGACATTACCAATCTGTGAATCCTGCTTGGAAGGTAAAATAACCAAAATGTCTTTTAGGCAAAGGGGTATAGGGTCAAAGATGTGTTGGAATTGGTTCATTCTGATTTGTGTGGACCCATGACTATCCAAGCTAGAGGTGGCTTTGAATATTTTGTCACATTTATTGACGATTATTCAAGGTATGGATACATTTATTTGATATACCGTAGTCTGAGTGCTTTGAGAAATTCAAAGAGTATAAGGCTGAAACGGAGAAATGTCATGGAAAATGTATCAAGTCATTACGATCAAATCATGGTGGCGAGTACCTCTTTGAAGAGTTTAGAAATTATTTATCAGAGGCTGGGATTGTATCCCAATTGATTGCACCTGGAACGCCCCAGCAGAATGGTGTAGCCGAAAGAAGGAATAGAACTCTTATGGAGATGGTTAGATCAATGATGAGTTATTCGGATTTGCCATATTCGTTTTGGGGATATGCCTTAGAGACTGCAGCTTATATTTTGAACTTGGTTCCTTCTAAGTCAGTGCCTCTTACTCCTACAGACCTGTGGATTGGGCGTAAGCCTAGTCTGAAACATGTTCGCATTTGGAGTAGTCCAACACATGTGCTGAATGGAAAAACAGATAAGTTGGAATCGCATACAGAAGTACGCTTGTTTGTAGGCTATCCAAGAGGAATGAAAGGAGATTTATTTTATAGTCCTAAGGATCAGAAGGTCATTGTTAGCACCAATGTCCGATTCTTAGAGGAAGACTATGTGATGAACCATAAACCCACAAGTAGAGTTGTTCTAGAAGAACTGAGAGGTGAGATACCAAGTACTTCAGTACCAATAGTACAAGAGGATGAACCACAAATAACTGCACAACGTGTCACAAATGTTACACCACAAGCCCATAAGACAGGTAAACACATTGAGCGCAAGTACCACCTGATACGAGATTTCGTAAAGAAAGGAAAAGTTGTTGTGATCAAGATAGCATCAGCCGACAACCTAGCTGATCCCTTTATAAAGAGCTTACCAGCTAAGGCTTTTGATAGTCATGTTGAGGGAATGAGAGTCAGATGTGTAGAAGCATGGCTTTAAGTATAAATGGGAGATTTGTAACAGTATACTGAAAAGCAATGCTTTGAGTATAAGTGGAAGATTGTTAGGGTTATATACTAAAAGCATCACTTTTGTAGTAATCTTATTTTCTTAAATTTTGAATGAGAATCATATGGACAAATGTTTGCATATTGTATTTAATGCAAGTGTTAATGCAAATGTCTGATATTCTATATTGTAGATAATATGGTGTGCGGTGTCACACAGAAGATCATATTATCAGTTTCCTATGGAGTATATAAATAGTTCACAACCTAGATGGACTTGGACAATCTATTGGAAAGGTTGTAGTGTAATCTGGTATTAGTTTATCTTGACTATAGGTTTATACTAGTACACTTTGTGTGTATTGAACAGGACCACTTGAGGTTGTTCTCTTTGTACTGACTACATAAGAGAACAAACAACTCTGTTATTATGGATGCTTGTGCTCTTAATCCGGATATAATAATAGACATGTATATGCAGTGTGCATTACTTTGACTCATGAAAGAGTGAGATTCATTATGGATCAACAACCTCTATGAATTGGGTAATAACATTGTATGTATCATGGGCTGTTGATTATAAATGGAATCCATGTCCCGATACATCAGGTTGATGATGTCCCCTTAAGAAGCTCATAAAGATTGTCATGTAAATCCTGTAGGTGGATTATATCTGACATGACAAATAAAGTTGAACGGTACTACTTAAGGATAAAAGATGTTGAATCAATATAGTTGTTAGTAACTTAATTTGATCGATGGACATACGATATCTTAACATGGGGAGCCAAACGAGCATATAATAAAAGGAGACCACAAACATAATTTGGGATTAGGGAGGTAGTACAATAATAGCTCATTAGTGGACTGAGCTATTGTTTATGGACCTGGATTGTGTGTTCGGGCTAAACACGGGATATCCAGATCCGTTAGGAGGCCTAACTCTAATTTCTCCTCATGGTCCCTACCGTAGCATATATATATCCTCTATTCTCTAGCCGCCACATTACTGATCATAAATATGAAGCTTTCTCTAAATTCGTGATTCACGTAAGGAGAGAAAGAGAGGGCTGCCAAGGAGAAAAAAAGGTTGGGAGATCGTCGCCCACACGACGTCCAACTCGAGGAAGGAATACGTGCAGAAGATCTTGGGGTCGTCCGCTCGAGATTGCCAAAAATTACTTGTCTTCTTTCCGCCGCAGGTATAATTCGTGAACCCTAGTTTCCGTCTAAGAAGGGTTAGAACACGTATTAAATTTGTTTAACTATCTATCGATCAATACGCACACCAAAGTAAGGGTCCTGGAAATTCCCAATTCCATCAGGAACAACCGGGATACATCCATAGAAAAGATTACCAGCACGAAGCCTCAGCCAACCCCGGGAACGCAGTCTACCAGATCTATCTTGGGAAGGCCGAACCAACATACTCATTTTCAAACACCCGTGGATTCGAGCAAAGGGAAAAGTCAGACCGACAAGGTGGGTAACTCAGGTATGGCTTCAATTAAGATTTCTAACCAATTTGATATTTTGTTAGCAGAAGAAATAGGTGTTGCGATATCGAGTAAGGAAGTTCAGGATATCGAAGAGGCTAGGGAGTCCTCACAGGTTGCGGGATCCAGTATGGACGAACACCCCGGCACTGCCACGGATCATGGGAAAGACCAGATCACCAAGAGTACTGAGAAAGGAACAAGGACGCACGAGACACGTACCTTCAAACCCAGAGATCCAGATCCTAGCAGTGGCAAAGGTAAAGCTGTGGTATCGGGGTCGGGGCCAATCAAGGTGGATCGGAACCCAGTAGGAGCTTAGGGGGACCAGGCGACTAGTTCTGTCTAGTTCGACTCTTCGGACGAAGACAGTAAGTTGTATCCTACCTATTTGGAGGAGCAGGATCAGGATATGTCGGGCGATACTTCGAGCGAGTCACATTTCGCTCAGGAACTAAACTCTAAATCAATGGGGGGATGAACTCGGAAAGCCAGAGCAGTCTTCGAATCATACATGAACACTCAGGTAAAATGAAACTACAAGCGGAGGCTAAGAAGAAGGGCAGGACGGGAGCGGCCTCTTCGAAGCACATGGAAGGCAGAACTGATGAAGACAATACCAAGAAGAACGATCAGATTTTAGCGGAGAATCAATTGAACCTTGAGAGGATCATCCAAACGATGGAAGCGTCCAAAGCTAGAGACCTTGCGGAGACGGCCAGGGCGCAGAAAGGAACGGTCAATGACGGGCAAGAGGAGAGCACCCCAATAGAGTCCCAACATCAAATAACAACGGACGGCAAAGGTCAGAAATCTGGTATCTCTGGTATGAATCCTAACTCAAACACCATGACCACTAGGAAGAAAACCAACACCAACTCCATCCCGATTACTCCTAGGCAAACAAGACGGCATTCTGGAGCCAATATAGCAGCCCCCACGTAATGTTTAATACTATCATTTGGAACGACCGCGGCATAAAAAACCAAAACACTAGAATTTCTCTTAAGTCTATTAATAATAAACATCATCCTGACTTCATTATCATTCTGGAACCTAAAATTCGCGGCGATCAGCTCCCTGAGTTGGCAACAGAGATGCATATGCTGCATTACTTACACGGAGGCAACACCAATAAATACATTTGGTTAATGTGGAATGACAGAATTGATGTTAAGGCTACGAATTTTCATGACCAATTTATTTTCTGTGAGATTAACGACTCTTTTCAAGGACAGAAGCTGTTTTTACGGCTGTTTACGCTAGCAGCAGTTTGATCACGAGACGCAATCTTTGGGCGTCTCTTTCGAATACGACTAGCTCGAACATCCTCCCCTGGATGATCGTCGGCGATTTCAATGTTGTTGCAGACGCGACCGATAAAAGTGGACCGAATGGAGTCAACTGGGTGGCGGTTGCGGATTTTAACATATTCATTACGAAGGAAGGCCTTATTGATGCGGGTTTCAGAGGAGCGACCTTCACGTGGTGCAACGACTTGAGAAATTACCCCAGCACTTGGGAAAGGTTAGACCGTATTTTATATGACAATAACTTGATGCTTAACATGCAGCCGGTTTCCGTCCTTCATCTTCCTAGAATTAATTCCGACCATACCCCTCTCCTCATTCATCCGTCGATGGAGCAAAACATACCAGCTCCTTTCCATTTTCAATGCATGTGGACGATGCACCAAAGCTTCCTGGAATTTGTGGAAGCTAATTGGAAGGAGAATTGTAGTGGTCAGCCTATGCAAATCCTTCACAAAAAGCTGAAAAGATTAAGAGCGGCTCTAAGGAAGTGGAATTGGGAGACCTTCGGGGATCTTCGAATCAAAAAGAACATCCTGACCACCAGAATCTCCATATTAGAGGAAACTCTTCAGGCGGATTGGACTGATAACACGTGTGTGGAGCTGCGGGAAGCCAAGATCGAGCTGAATACTATTTGCGGCCTTGAGGAACAGATGCTTCAGGATCAGGCGAGGCTCACGTGGATCAAGGATGGGGACAGGAACACGGGTTTCTATTATGCGATCATCAAAGACAGAGCAAATAAGAGCAAAATTACCATGTTTGAGGAAGATGGAACGATCATGGAGGAACAAAAAGTGCTGGACCGGTCGACGCAACATTTCTCGAACTTTTTCCAAAGTGTTCAGGCCACTAACGCGAAAGATTTCCTAAGCTGCACTCCTAGGCTTGTCACCACAGAGCAGAATACGGAACTTTGTGCCTTACCGACCGAGATTGAGGTTCTTGCGATCATCAAAGCTCTCAATCCCCAGAGCGCGCCAGGTCCGGACGGCTTCACCGGAGTGTTCTACTCTCATTGTTGGCTCATTATCAAATACGACTTGATGGCGGCAATTATTAATTTTTTTCCTTGGCATGGAACTCACTCCAGGTATTACGGCGGCCAATTTAATTTTGTTTCCCAAAATATCTAAACCTACTTCTTGTAGTAATTTTAGACCTATAAGTCTTAGAAATTTCTCTCACAAAATTATTTTTAAAGTTCTTGCGGATAGGCTTGCTGTGTTGCTGCCGTATATTATTTCCAGGGAACAATCGAGCTTCGTCAAAGGTAGATGCATTCATGAGAATATTAGCATGGCTCACGAGATCTTTGACGCCATTGACAACGACATCATCGGAGGGAACGTGGCTATAAAACTCGACATGTCTAAGGTGTACGATTGGGTAAAATGGAGTTTCTTTATGGCGGCATGTCACGACCCGCACCTAGTGTAGGGCACGAGAAGTGGGTACGTCCAGCCTATACCGTAGTATCGACGGTAGAACGCTGTCCTAGGTTACTATCTAATCAACAACTCACGCAATTATATAATGTACTTGTCAAATCCCAACTCTGAACGGAGGACAAGTATAGATATAATGAAACCTCAATCACAGTCTAAGCACGATAAGATAACACAGAAGTTTATAACTAAGACTAAATATCAACAACAAAACCAACTATTAAATAATATTAATCTCAAACAATCTCAAAACAAAATAATATCTCAACTTATTATAATTCAAGTTCTAAAACATGAAAACTAAACCAAGTCTGCTAGCTAGTCTCCTAATCACTCATGAGTGTCGGGGCTAAAGGTAGCTAAGCCATCTCCTGCTCCAAGGCAAGTAGGGCAAATGTCCTCAGGGAAATCATCTGTAATATTTTTAACAGGTCCAGTCAGGACATGAACGAGCATAACTCATCTAGAAATCCTAAGTAAATAACAGAGAACTATAAAACAGTTATAGACAGTTGTATTGATGAACATGGCAGTTTATACGAGTAATGATGTAGAGAAACCGTTAAGGTACAAGGAAAGTAAGGTAACTAAACAAGAGAAGAAGCATGACAATGAAGACTGTAAAATAAGCTAGCTGAACTAGAGTAACATGATAAGTCCAGATAGTACAATGTAAGTCGAGTGTAATCCCAATGTGAGTCTAATACAAGATAAGTCGAATGTGATTCCAGTACAGTATGAGTCGAACGTGATTCTAATCATTGTTCTAATAAGGTGATTCGAATAAGGTGGTACGAATAATGATTCACATGATATTCTAAAAATGATTCGAATTAATTCTCCAAGTGTGTTTTAAAATACCGAGATCGATATGTAAACGGTTGTAGGTAATACGGCACACCACACATTGATCAGGTGAGGCTATCGTTCGAATATCATTCACAGAGGGGTGATTCGAATAGGGGGATATGTCTACATGTCTAATCAGTATTTTCTCACCCAATCTAATACAAATGAATCCATAATCCAACACATAAGACGAATACAAGTCCAACCAGCACATGAAGATGCTAATAGGTGGTTCGAATAGTAGGGCCAGACAAGTAAAGTATGTGTGTTGCATGTATGAATTTAGAAAGCCAATACATGTTGTAACAGAGAATCACATAGAACTAACTAGAACTGAAGTACAGTAATTGCCAAGTAAATGAAAGAACTATCAGAGAATGTACTCGCTTGACACTCTGAAAAGAGTAGTGTAATATCAGATGTCTGCACTGGAGTCACAATATCCTAAATAGAGCAATGTGGGTTATAATGTGTTTAAAATAAGATAAATGAAGTTTACGATGCAATTTACATGATTTCTAAGCCAATCTAGGTCAAAGTCAAACTTGGTCAACTCTGGGTCAAACCAAGTTAACATCTAGTCAAACTAGGTCAACAACAAGGCTATCTTGGTCAACTGGTCAAACTTAGGCTAGCAAGGGTCAATTGGTCCCATTTAGGCTTAATGTTGACTTTTGGTCAACTCTAGTCAACATGAACCATTTGGTCAAACTTGGTCAAAGTCCACTATTAGTCAAACTTGGTTTACCAACACTATCTACATGAATACCCTATGAAATCCATACTTCATTACACTATATGCACTTGCCTATTGGGATACCTAGGTAAACATCCAAGGAGGATTTGTATCTTGGGGTTATCTACCTTTGGTAACACTACCTTAGACTCTAGAGTGGTAAAACTCTAACCTTAGGCTACTAGGTAAATCTATCTACCTAGAATCTGAGGTATTTAGTCTATACCTAATATCCTACTACAATATACTACTATCCATATCCTCTAGGAAATTCCTATTACCTACATATACCAATTTAAACTCACATATTCCTATTACCTACATGTTTTTTTGCCGGCCAGGCGCGGGAACCAGCCGCGCGCGCACGTGCGTAACAGAACGACAGCAACATGGTACTGCGGGAAGCCGACTTCGTGATCGAAGTCCACCCTCGTTGCTCAATCATTTTCCAGGATAATTCTTCAGGTATGATCCTGATATAACCACCTTTCGACTCCCATTGATTACTTCTAATTTAGATACGCTAAATCGATAGAAAATCCCCGGGAAAAATCGTGAAAAATCACGATTTACGTTGACAGTTTTGAGGTCCAGGGACCTAGTTTGGAAGTCGATTTGCTGCCATCCCACAACGGGTCTTCAAAATCCATTTGAAGGCAAGTATTGACAACATAAAGGGCTAGAGAACCCTTCTTACAAAATCAATTTTGATAACTGTGCACCGAGAAATCGGTTTTCCAATATTGAGAAAAATTTGTTTTAAAAACAATAAAAAACCCTCGATACGATGTGCGTTCCGCCAATCCGGGCGACGTGGTCGCAAACCAAAAGCATCAAAAGGTGCGTATCGACTTCGTGGACGTGTGGGCTTTGATAGAATTCAAATTGCTCGCGTGTGCGCGACGAATTTGATGCGTATCCATCAAAATTCACCGTATCGGCCCCTTTGCAAATTTTCCAATTACTTTGTGCACGTTCGTCAGATCGAGACAAAACTTATGCTAATAGGACCGTATCATTTTTCTGGTCCTGTATGCCAAGTTTGGTCCAATTCTGAGACAGCTGAATCGGACCGCCGTTTTGCGGGTCCCACGGTCCGACTCAACGGGCGATTTTGTGCACGGCCCGTCGGAATCCAACTTTGGACATACGATTGGGTTCATATCAGAAAACTGGACCTGTTGACATATAGTTTGACAATTTTAGAGACCGTTGACTCTGGCACACTTTTCGGTGCAAAACGGGTCCAACGACGGACACCGTTTTGGCCCAAAATTACTATTTTGCCCCTGTGTCCAGAATTGGACTTAAGGAAAGACAATTCTAGCTAATTTGACTATTCTGAGAATGTTGGCAATGTTTGTTTCAGCTTTAGGAGACAGTTGTGAGATTTGGACTTTACGGCGTACTAGTTGACGGTATATTATCGGATCTTCGCGTTACCACCAGGCAAGATACCTTGCCTCCTTCTATAGTTCATTTTCATGCTTATAGTTCTTCTGTTTTTAGTATGTTATCATTTAGTTACTCTGGTTGATATGGATTCAAATATTTTCTACATACCATGTTTACTAGTTTATTGTCTTGCTTGTATATCAGTATTTCCTGACTTGATAGCGTAGTTACACCAGGCTTGTCCACATTATGGTTCATGCTAGAGTTGTCCTTACTTGTGTCATGAATGAGTCATACCGTGTCGTCACTTGTATCTTGACTGAGTCGTGTCTACAAGTATGTGTAATTGAACTGCTATTTTCTTATTTCGATTCCTTACAACCTGCGAGTCCACACACGGGGCGAGGGTTGATCGTTTGCTCCTGTGAGTCCACACACGGGGCGAGGGTGACTTGTCATGAAACTGACCTGCGAGTCCACATTTGGGGCGAGGGTTTGGTATTCTATTGATCTCTTGTTCTTCCAGCAGTTCATTTATGCATAGTTGATCCCGTATCCGTGTTCATAGTTACCTGTCAGTAGCCACATGTCAGTCTTATGTCTAGTTCCTATTTATACCCTGTTTATATTATTGTATGATTAAAATGTTAGATATGCATGTTTTATGTATCTTGCTATGTCCCCTGAGGACCTGATGATCTCTTCAGGTAGCTGATTGTATGGAGTTAGTTAGCGGCTCATGATGGTAGTGATTACACCTGTAGGGATACAGGTATTTGCTTATGATATTTCTTATTATCCTCTCGTGCTTTATATCCCATGCCGTGATATATTCTGCTTATTTTATAGACTCATATCATTCTTGGAGTCTAATCGAATAATATGCTAATGGGCTGCAGACCATGACCCATAATTGTCTATTCTTGTCATATATATTCTTTTGGATTGAGATACACTGTAGATTACCATATTAGCCAAGATACCATGACCTTGACAGCTTATACGTACTCGAGTCGGGCTGGAGTCCGTTCGATACGTAGCTGGCTTGCTCACGAGCTCGCGTCCAAAAATCGGGTGCAGGCCGTGACACCTAATATCCTACTACAATACACTACTATCCATATCCTCTAGGAAATTCCTATTACCTACATATACCAATTTAAACTCACACTCTCAAAATACATGAATGCATTAACTAACTAAAGAACCTAAACCCTCTTCCATCTAATAGCACTGTTGCCAACATATCTAACCTAATACACTCAAGACACTATTCCTATATGACACTCTAACACACACACATATATATTATGAAGGCTAAACTAACCAAGCCAATGCCAAGCCAAATAGGCTTCCTGGCTGCTACCTACCTGTAAGCAAGGAAGTTGCTTGCTCATTGTTGTAATGCATTGCCTTACCATGGCATTTGCCTGCAGGCAGGCTGCTGGCTGCTGCTAAAGCAATGCCAAAAGCCCACTGCCCAAACACCTTGCTATTACTCAAGTATCTAAACCCTCACAACACTCTAATACATATATACCTCTCCTCTCTCACACACATATATATATGACTCAACATAACCCAACTCAAGTATCAGAGAAATGATAGGCCTTATACATATCTCTATTCCTATTGATTCTCTTTGTTGTAATTGATGATCATCAGTTCATCACACATACACACAACACGAGCCCCTCTCTAACTCAACTAATACAAGTTCATATGTCCTATTAATGATCAGGGAAATATACCAACACTCTCTACTTATAACCACTCATATATTAAGAACGCACACACAACAGAGATGCACCTACCTATATACATATAGAGACAACCTACATATGCAAGCCCCAAACAAAACACAAGCCACACCTACATATATGTGAAACCTGAATATGTGCAGAGGTGCCACCTAGGTGTGTCTACACATATGTGTCCACAATGTGTCCAATACGTGCCCCAACAGTGTCGAATCCCAAGGTGTCAATGTGTGTCACAGTGTGAATAGGTGTGTGTGCCTTAGCATGCAAGAGTGTCAAAGTGTTCGAGTGTGTCCCAAAGTAAAAGAAGTGAAGTGTCAACTAAAGTGTCAAGGCAATGATGTGAACATGTCAGAGTCTAGGGAAGTGTCAAACATGTGTCCATGTGTCAGCAAGTGTCCAACAAGTGTCCTAAACAGGGTCCCTAACATGGTATCAGAGAATACAAGGCAGACAGTGTGTGCGGTGTGTGTCGAATGGGTTTAGATACAGTGTGTCCAACCAAACCTCTCATGTTCGTGTCAGGGTGTCAAGCAAGTGTCTAAGTGTCTACTGAACCAATGGGTTCGTGTCCAAGCTGTGTCGTGTTGTGATGCGAAGCCCGCATCAGTGGGGTTTTTCTCGCGTGTGCGTGCATGTGTGCGACCACTGTGGAACCAATAACTTTGCAAATACTCAACCATGTCAGCCCAAACTTCGTGTGTCATATTAGTGTATGCCCCCAGGTGTCCACCAAAAATTGTGTCATAAAAATCCGTGTCGTGTCCTGTGTCGACCCCGAGCAGCAGGGGATGTGCACAGTGTGCACGAGACAGTGCAATGTCAGTACGCGGTGGATTTCTCTGCCACACTGAACGAGGACCCACGAAATTTCATAGACATAATGTCAGTGGGTGCCCTCGCGTGTCCATGAAGTTTCATGGCACATGGTGCCGTGTCGTGTCTGCTAGGACACTCGAACAACAGGGAAGCCGTACGAGCCCCGTACGGTGTCTCGTGCATGAGGTGCATGTCCATTTTGGACACGAATACAACCCCAAATCGTGCTCAGTCAATTTGATATACAATATAGACCTATTTAGCTACAAATATATGTAATTAGTTTTGCAAATTACTAAAATCTATTTCTATGTGGCATTTCACCAAACACTTCTTTAAAAACATTGATACGTGTCCGATACGGATACGAAATGGACACAAAATCCTACCAAACTTGGGCTACACCTAGGGGAACCCAAAATGGATGCATCTATGGAAAGAAATCGAGAATTTATTGGGGTTTGTAGGGTTTTACCTATTGAGAGTTCAAACTCAATGTAAAGAGCCTCAACTTGACGTCTTCCTCGATTTGCTATGGTTCAAACGTCCTCAAACCTTGCTAGCAAGCCTCCACAAGTCTCCTCTACTGTTGTGGATGATGATGCAATTGATTTGACTCAATTTGGACTCAATTTGGATTAAATTGGAGAAGTTTAGGGAAGAACAAAGTAGGGTTCTTTCTAGGTATTTAAAAAGAGGCAATGGCTACTAGATGTTACTTTATAGGAGGGAGGGGGAGGGGTTGTATGGCTGCCACAATAGTGAATTAGGGTTAGGGTTAAATGTAGATGAGTGGCTAGGGCTTGTCCACCCAATTACAAGCATTCCTATTGGTTCAATTAGTCCTAAGGCCTTTTTTTCACAAATATCCTAAGGGGAAATATCCTACTTAGGAATATCTAGATATCACTAACCTTGGCACTTAGTAGGAATGTTCTAACCATGATTCTAACCTCAAGACTAATCTAGATTAGGTTAAGCTTCTAGGTTAGTCTCTAACAATTCAATTAGCATATTAATTAACCAAAATTCATTTTCATTAATAAGTCAAAAATGACCAAAATACCCTTAGGCTAAAAAGTTACAATTAGTCATCCTAATCACATGGCTAGGCTCCCATGGTCATGGTTAGTCTCTAGGCTTAGCAATACTAGGGTTTAACTAGTTAACCATCAAAATCATAATTTACTATTTTAAATAGTTTTAAATTGATTAAAAATCACCAAAAATCACAATATGATTTAAATATCATTATTAAATATTTATAATTACAAAATTTTAAAATTACCCTTATTTCTAAAAAGTGGGTGTTACAAGTCTACCCTCCTTAGAAAAATTCCGTCCTCGAAATTAAGATGATCGTACTCCTCCTAGGTCAAACCCCCAACAATCAAGGTCAATAGATAACATGCAAACACAGTCCTACTGGTCGTGATTCCACAGTCTCGAATAGGATAACTACGCTATCTAGCATATCACAAGAATATCCTGACAGGTACTAATGAAAATCACACAAGAAGATGGGGAAGAAGAATATGAAGGACAAACCTACTAACCTGTCACGACTCGTACCCACCGCGAGGGTACAAGTACGTAACAGTGCCCAGCCTACGCCGCAGTGTCGGGTAGAACGCTATTCTAGGTCATGAACTATAACTAACATAACATGAAATACTCTCCATAAGGAGGCCAACACAGAGGTACAACTCAATCACAATCTAGAGATAGAATATGGCACGATAAAATAGATAAGAAAATCCTCAACTGAGGTACAACAGAAATGAAATAACAAGTCTTAACATCTCTAAAATATACAACTCTGAAAACAAGGACAACAGCTAAACATGAAAGAAACATTCTAAGCTATCTACAATAAACATGGGTATCATCCTCAGCAGCTGCCTGAACCCCCCAGGGGTCCAGGTCGCAAGTGTCATCTAGGAAAGCTCCAAAGTAAGGGGTGCAGGGTTTCTCATCATCCTCTGTAAAATTTTCAACAGGTCCAGTCAGGACGGGAGCGAGCACAATACATCTCACACAGATCATAACTGGTTAGAAAATATAGACATACAAGAGAGTACGATACATAAAACTGAAAGAAAGTACATGATGTAAACAGAGAGAAAACTGTAATAAAAATATCTACTATAAGTAGAGAGCTACCAGTGACTAGTGATTTAGAGTACAAGGTCGACATGTGAACGGCTTGATTTGCACATGGCTATACTAAAGAGGCGTACATGGCTATACTACTTTGGAATTGTTCACATGACTATTTATACTCTCCCATACCCCAATCAATACACAAGGATCCAGACAAGTTATGTTACGTACATGGTTTTCACATGAAGCCCATAAATGGGTGCACATGAAGTATACATGAGAGCTCATACATGAGTGCACATGAAGTTCACATAGGGGCCCATAAATGGGTGCACATAAAATTCACATGAAGGCTCATAAATGAGTGCACATGAAGTATAGGTTATACATGAGATACATGGAAAACATGACCGATCATGAGAACACATGAGAGTACACGAGCATGAAGCACATGAGAAACATGAATAACATGAGAGCGAGGAATACATGATGTACATGAAACACACGACATGATGTATCCGATGCTCCCGAGGGGGATAACATCGCATGAAAGGACCCATATAGTACCAATCCATGATAATATCGTGACAGCATCAGATAAGGTAAACTAGAGCAGGAATATAATTCTAAGCAAGTTATGAAATGATCAGAAAATGTACTCACCTCGTATCTGAATGTCTGAAGTAATTGTACTATCCGAGATGAGGTACCTGACTCCTATTTAGAGCAACACAAGTCAAGATGTATACAGGGGATGATGAATGTAATCTACTATACATCTGCATGCTGTCTAGGTCAAACTAGACCAAAGTCAACTCTAGTCAACTAGACTAGTCAAACTAGGTCAACTAGGTCAAGTCCTAGCCCAACAAGTCTAATAAGTCTCACTAGGCCTAACCAAGTCTAGACTAGCATCCAAGCACAATCACAAGGTTACAAAGCAACACATATTCATATATATGCATATACCATATATATACACATAGGCTAAGGTATTTACATCATCATTCATTCATGCATATACATTTATTCATACATTACCTTTATTCATGCTTATTCATGTCATTATGCATCCATACATATATACCCTCATACATTTATTCAACAACCTCATTAACAAGCATGTTTGCCTATCATTATGAAGTCAACATGCATACATACAAGGGTGTGATAGGTTGCATATGTGTGTAATGAATATGGGACTGTTCTCATATTGTGAGTGTGAGAGTGAAGAGTGTCAAGTTGGTTCTCAGCTCAATAGGGAAACATTGCTAATTTCAGCCATGGGGGTGTGTGTGTAGCATGGTGTGTGTGTTGAGAGTTTAAGGTAGTGTATATGAGGGTGGAGTGATATGTGAGGGTGTATAACATATGAGTGCTAATCTGCAAGCTAACAGTGAGGGATATGGAAAAAAAAATAGTAAACAAACTCATCAAGATTTAGTTTGAAAACTAAAAATTAAGTTAGAAATCAATTTAGTTTTCTATCAACAATGACCAATAAAAGTTACCTCAAGACTCCCCAACCACATACAAAATCCCATTTAACAATTGAGTCCTAAATTCTAACATGACACAAACCAACACTCTAGTAATGGCTAACACAAAGTATTCATGAATCAATCCTGAAATTGAACATCAACTCAGATTTGTGTATAAATATGGGAAAAAGACAGTTTCATAATCCCCACCAATCCAATTGAGACTGTCCTTCATGACAGGTATCAGGAAAAACCTTCACATTACCTATACAAACACACACACCCACTGCCTCCTGCCTGTACAGGCCCTAAGCCTGCACCCTTTGCCTGACCATTGGCCTACGACTAATGTAACTGCTACCTACTGCTGCTGCTGCTAATGCCACTGCCTGTACAGTTAGCTACTGCAATGCAAACATTTCAGGCCAACTGCTAATGCAGTGAGCCATGGCCAAGTCAAATGGCCACATGCCATTGCAAGGGCCATATGCTAAGCTTCTCACAGCAAGCCAATGGCCACTGATTTCAGCCTAATCCTAACAATACCAACATCGAATTCAACCCCTACTAACTCAGGAATCAATAACTTAGCATCTCACAACATGTAATCACCTGAAACGTAATCTTCTGCACATGTATCATCCTCAAATATCAAACTCAACAACCAACCTCAATCAACAACTCAATTATAAACTCAGAATATAGCACCACATCAAACCTATAAATTATGAGTAAAACAAAATGGATTAACATGAATTCCTCAAATACACTACATTCGAAACTGTCAACTGGGAATGTAATCAATTCCAGGTTTGAGTTGAAACAGTGCACATATAACCCAATCAATATCCCACATAACACAGGTGTAAGAAATTAACATGGCAATTTTCATTCGAAATCAGTTGTAAAACAGGGATTAAATGTTAGAAATCCAATTTCAGTAAAACATGTGTAACAGTCTACTCAAGCAGTCCAACCCATATTCGAAATCTCATTACTCTAGTGCAAAACCAACCTAACATGTAAAACCAAACTTAGCAGGAACTAACACACATGTGGGTGAATCAATATGACAAATTGAACATCAATATTTAGTTTAAAAATAGAAATTAAACTCAGTTTCGAAAAACATGAAATGGTATCAGTGATATTTGGGAATGCACATTCGAAATCAATCAAAAACCCCATTAAAACCAGTAAATGCCAAATGCGAATGTGCCCACATGAATTATGTGTCAAGTGTGCCAAGGAAGTCATTCGTGTCCAGAAAATCGGACACGAGCGTGTCAAAAGAAGAAAATCAGATTCAGGAAATTCAGTGCACAGGCTGTGTCGTGCACGCGTGCACGTGTGTCCAGTGCACGACACAGGCCACGTGGTGACACGTGGCCGTGCACACATGTACGCCTAGGTAGAGGTACGTGTCCACGTTCCTGAAATGTGTCCAGGTGTGTGTCATAGTTGTAGTCACGTGTCAGTGGCATTTTCACGCGCGTGTGTGCGTGTGATCGAGACAGTACGGTCGGGGATTTCTCCCACACCGCGACGAAATCCTTCCAAATTTTGTGTGTGTCATTTCAATGATTGCCCGCACGACTCCACAAATTTTCGTGGTGTCACGTGCCGTGTCGTGTCCTGTGTCGAGCCCGTACAGCAGGGGACTGCACGGGCGCAGTGTTGTGTCCCGTACGTGCGTGTGTGTCCAATTTCTGACACGAATAAGATACAAAATCCATATCAGTCTTCAAAAATATTATACACACATAGATCTATAATCCCATGTAATTAGCTTTTCAAAAATAAAAACCTATGCGACATTTCAAAAACACCTAGCTACACACTATGATACGTGTCCGATACGGACACCAAACGGACACGAATCGATACAAATCCAATACCTACGGCTAGGGGACACCTAGGGCTTCCTATCCATGCAAAGAAAATTAAATTTGGTGGAGGAAATAGGGATTTACCTATATATGCAATTTGTATGAAAAAGCTTCAAAAGGAGGTGGTTCTTCTTGATGGCCAAGTGCTCCAAATTGCTCTCCAACTGGGATTGGCCTCCATGAACAGTAAGAGGAAGCTAATTAGAACCTAATGCAATTGGTTTGGGAAGAAAAGGAATTAAAATGGAATTTCTAGGGTTTTAGGAAGTTTAGAACTAACATTTCTTTCCAACTTTGTAACTCTTTCTAAAGGGAGGCTAACCTAATGGAAGAGAGTATAAATAGGTGGGGATTCCTATGTGGGTGTGGCCAGCCATAGAATTAGGGTTAGGGTTAGCTAATGGGTTGGGCTTTGGGCCTCTACTTGTTAAGTCATAAGTCATGATTCCAATGTCCTTAAGTCATGAACCAAAACCCCTAATCAATAGGTCACCTATTGCTAATCTTGATTCTAATGACTAAACATGGGTTAACTTAGATTAGACTAGGATCACATAACCTAACCAAGGCACTCATAACTAGGGTTAGCTAATTGGTCAGTCCACCAAGGTCAATATTTGTCAAAGTCAACCTATTCAACCATCATTCAAATCAACTCAAAATAAATCATAAATTCAAATAAATTATATTAAATTCAAATAACCCTAAAAATGACAAAATACCCTCTAGGCTAAAATGACAAATAAGTATCCCAATAACATGGTTAGGCTCTAGGTCAACCAGTCTCTAAGGTTACACTATCAAAACACCAAAATCATAAGTCATAATTTAAAATAGTTTTAAAATGATTAAAAATCACCAAAAATCATATCATGATTTAAATATCATTATTAAAAGACTAAAATTACAAAATTTCAAAATTATCCTTATTTTAGAAACT